>RXPK01000145.1:1655138-1700771 GCA_004143645.1 Protaetia brevitarsis | reverse complement strand
TAGGTTACTTGAAATGAAATAATAAAAGACTGATATTGACCTTCTTTATTATATTTGGTAGCTAAACTAGAAAAAAACAAAATTATATTTGTCACTTATTGTATCAATGAGTGCCTCAATTCTCCATTAGGACATGGACCATTACTGGGTGGTACCTACAAAAGAAAATATATTAGTCTAATGTTGATAAGAGGGTTGAAGGGGGGCGGTGTGATTAATTAGAAAAAAAAGGAATCATGGTTAAACTAGGGTTACTTGAAATGAAATATAATCAAATGACTGATATTGACCTCCTTTATTATATATTTGGGTAGCTAAACTTAGAAAACCAAACATTATATTCTGTCACGTTTTGTATCAATGAAGGTGCCTAATATTCCCATTAGGGAATGGCACATTCATGGAGTGGTACTACAAGGATAAATACATATTTGGTCTAATCGTTGAATTAGAGGGTTGAAGGTGTGATACTAATTACGAAAAAAAAGGAATATGGTTACACTAGGGTTATTGAATCAAACTAATAAAAAAGACTGTATTGCCTTCCTTAATTATATATTTGCAGCTAAACTTAGAAAAACAAAATTATATTATGTCATTATTGTATCAATGAAGGTGCCTAATATTCTCCATTAGGGCACTGGCACATTCAAACTGGAGTGGTACCTACAAAGGAATAATAATATTTAGTTAATGTTGATTAGAGGGTTGACGGTGTGCTAACCTAATTACTTAAAAAAGGAATCTGGTTAAAACTAGGGTTACTTGAATGATAAATAATAAAAGACTGATATTGACTTGCCTTTATTATATATTTGGTAGCTAAACTTAGAAAAAACAACAAACTTATATTCTGTCACTTATTGTTATGAAGTGCCTCAATATTCTCCATTCGGGCCATGGCACATTCACTGGAGTGGTCCTAAGGATAAATCTATTTAGTCTAATCGTTGATTAGAGGGTTGAACGGTGTGATAATTAATTAGAAAAAAGGATCATGGTTACATAGGGTTTTCTTGAAACTGAAAATAATAAAAAGACTGATATTGACTTCTTAATTATATTTTGGCACTAAACTTAGAAAAACAAACAAACATTAATATTCTGTCACTTATTGTATATTTGAAGGTGCCTCAATATGTCTCCATTAGGGACTGGCACATTAACATTGGAGTGGTACTCAAAGAAAATAATTATTTAGTCTAATCGTTGATTAGAGGGTTGAAGGTGTGGATAACTAATTAACGAAAAAAAGGATCATGTTACCTAGGGTACTTGAATGAAATAATAAAAAAGATGATATTGACCTTTCCTTTATTATATATTGGCAGCTAACTTAGAAAAAAAACAACTTATATTCTGTACTTATTGTATAATGACGTGCTCAATATTCTCCATTAGGGCATGGCAACATTCATTGGAGTGGTACCTACAAAGACAAATATATTTGTCTATGTTGATTAGGGGTTGAACGGTGTGATAATATTAAGAAAAAAAAGGATCATGGTTAACTAGGGTTACTTGAATGAAAATAAAAAAAGACTGATTTGACTTCTTTATTATATAATTGGTAGCTAACTTCGAAAAACAACAAACTTATATTCTTGTAACTTTATTGTATCATGAAGGTGCCTCAATATTTCCATTAGGTGACTGGCACCATTCCAAATGAGTGGTACGTAAAGGATAAATTAATATTTAGTTAATCGTTGATAGAGGGGGGTGACGGTGTGATAATAATTAGAAAAAAAAGATCATTGGTTCACTAGGGTTTACTCTGAAATGAAATAATAAAAAGACTGATATTGCTCTTTATTATATATTTGGCAGCTAAACTTAGAAAAACAACAAACATTATATTCTGTCACTTATTGTATCAATGAAGGTGCTCAATATTTCCATATAGGGCACTGGCACATTCAATTGAGAGGTACCTACAAAAGACAATAATATTTAGTCATATCGTTGATTAGAGGGTTGAACGGTGTGATAATAATTACGAAAAAAGGAATCATGGTTACACTAGGTTACTCTGAAATAAAATAATAAAAAGACTGATATTGCCTTCTTATTATATATTTGGTAGCTAAACTTAGAAAAACAAACATATATATTCTGTCACTTATTGTATAATGAAGGTGCCCTCAATATTCACATTAGGGCACTGGCACCATTCAACTGGAGTGGTACCTACAAAGGATAAATAATATTTAGTCTAATCGTTGATTAGAGGGTTGAACGGTGTGATAACTAATTACGAAAAAAAGGAATCATGGTTACACTAGGGTTACTTGAAATGAAATAATAAAAAAAGACTGATATTGACCTTCCTTTATTATATATTTGGTAGCTAAACTTAGAAAACAACAAAACATTATATTCTGTCACTTATTGTATCAATGAAGGTGCCTCAATATTTCCCATTAGGACACTGGACCAATTCAACTGGAGTGGTCACTACAAAGGATAAATAAATATTTAGTCTAATCGTTGATTAGAGGGTTGAAACAGGTGCGGATAACATAATTACGAAAAAAAAGGAATACAGGTTACACTAGGGTTAATTGATATGAAAATAAATAAAAAGACTGATATTGACCTTCCTTTAATTATATATTGGCAGCTAAACTTAGAAAACAACAACATTATATTCTGTCACTTATTGTATCAATGAAGGTGCCTCAATATTCTCCCATTAGGGCACTGGCAACCATTCACTGGAGTGGTACCTACAAAGGATAAATAATATTTAGTCTAATCGTTGATTAGAGGGTTGAACTGTGTGATAACTAATTACGAAAAAAAAGGAATCATGGTTACACTAGGGTTACTTGAAATGAAAATAATAAAAGAGACTGATATTGACCTTCCTTTATTATATATTTGGTAGCTAAACTTAGGAAAACAACAAACATTATATTCTGTCACTTATTGTATCAAATGAAAGGTGCTCAATATTCTCATTAGGACACTGGCACCATTCAACTGGAGTGGTACCTACAAAAGAATAAATAATATTTGAGTCTAATCGGTGATTAGAGGGTTGAACGGTGTGATAACTAATTAGAAAAAAAAAGGAATCATGGTTACACTAGGGTTACTTGAATAATGAAAATAATAAAAAAGACTGATATTGACCTTCCTTTATTATATATTTGGCAGCTAAACTTAGAAAAACAACAAACATTATATTCTGTCACTTATTGTATCAATGAAGGTGCCTCAATATTCTCCATTAGGGCACTGGCACCATTCAACTGGAGTGGTACCTACAAAAGATAAATAATATTTAGTCTAATCGTTGATTAGAGGGTTGAACTGTGTGATAACTAATTACGAAAAAAAAAGGAATCATGGTTACACTAGGCTTACTTGAAATGAAAATAATAAAAGAGACTGATATTGACCTTCCTTTATTATATATTTTGGTAGCTAAACTTAGAAAATAACAAACATTATATTCTCGCACTTATTGGTATCAATGAAGGTGCCTCAATATTCTCATTAGGGCACTAGGCACCATTCAACTGGAGTGGTACACTACAAAAGACAATAATATTTAGGTCTAATCGTTGATTAGAGGGTTGAACGGGTGTGATAACTAATTACGAAAAAAAAGGAATCATGGGTTAAACTAGGGTTACTTAGAAATGAAAATAAAAAAAGACTGATATTGACCTTCCTTTATTATATATTTGGTAGCTAAACTTAGAAAAACAACAAACATTATATTCTGTCACTTATTGTATCAAGAAGGTGCTCAATATTCTCCATTAGGGGCACTGGAAACATTCAACGGGAGTGGTAACCATAAAAGGATAAATAATATTTAGTCTAATCGTTGATTAGAGGGTTGAACGGTGTGATAACTAATTACGAAAAAAAAGGAATCATGGTTACACTAGGGTTATTGAAATGAAAATAATAAAAGAACTGATATTGACCTTCCTTTATTATATATTTGGCAGCTAAACTTAGAAAACAACAAAATTATATTCTGTCACATTATTGTATCAATGAAGGTGCCTCAATATTCTCCATTACGGGCACTGGCACCAATCAACCTGGAGTGTACCTACAAAGGATAAACTAATATTTAGGCCTAATTCGTTGATAAGAGGGTTGACACGGTGTGATAACAATTACGAAAAAAAAGAATCAGGTTAACTAGGGTTACTTGAAAATGAAAATAATAAAAAAGACTGATATTGACTTCCTTTATTATATATTTTGGTAGCTAAACTTAGAAAAACAACAAAAATTATATTCTGTCACTTATTGTATCAATGAAGGTGCCTCAATATTCTCCATTAGGGCACTGGCACATTAACTGGAGTGGTACCTACAAAAGGATAAATAATATCTAGTCTAATCGTTGATTAGAGGGTTGAACGGTGTGATAACTAATTACGAAAAAAAGGAATCATGGTTCAACTAGGGTTACTTGAAATGAAAATAATAAAAAGACTGATATGACCTCCTTTATTATATATTTGGCAGCTAAACTTAGAAAAACAACAAACATTATATCTGTCACTTATTGTATCAATGAAGGTGCTCAATATTCTCCATTAGGGCACTGGCACCATTCAATTGGAGTGGTACCTACAAAGACAAATAATATTAGTCTAATCGTTGATTAGAGGTTTGAACGGTGTGATAACTAATTACGAAAAAAAGGAATATGGTTACACTAGGGTTACTTGAAATGAAAATAATAAAAAAGACTGATATTGACCTTCCTTTATTATATATTTGGCAGCTAAACTTAGAAAAACAACAAACATTATATTCTGTCACTTATTGTATCAATGAAGGTGCCTCAATATTCTCCATTAGGGCACTGGCACCATTCAATTGGAGTGGTACCTACAAAAGACAATATATTAGTCTAATCGTTGATTAGAGGGTTGACGGTGTGATAACTAATTACGAAAAAAAAGGAATCATGGTTCACTAGGGTTACTTGAAATGAAAATAATAAAAAAGACTGATATTGACCTTCCTTTATTATATATTTGGTAGCTAAACTTAGAAAAACAACAAACATTATATTCTGTCACTTATTGTATCAATGAAGGTGCCTCAATATTCTCCATTAGGGCACTGGCACCATTCAACTGGAGTGGTACCTACAAAGGATAAATAATATTTAGTCTAATCGTTGATTAGAGGGTTGAACGGTGTGATAACTAATTACGAAAAAAAAGGAATCATGGTTACACTAGGGTTACTTGAAATGAAAATAATAAAAAAGACTGATATTGACCTTCCTTTATTATATATTTGGCAGCTAAACTTAGAAAAACAACAAACATTATATTCTGTCACTTATTGTATCAATGAAGGTGCCTCAATATTCTCCATTAGGGACTGGCCACCATTCAATTGGAGTGGTACTACAAAAGACAAATAATATTTAGTCTAATCGTTGATTAGAGGTTGAACGGTGTGATACTAATTACGAAAAAAAGGAATCATGGTTACACTAGGGTTACTTAATGAAATAATAAAAAAGACTGAATTGACCTTCCTTATTATATATTTGGTAGCTAAACTTAGAAAAACACAACATTATATTCTGTCATTATTGTATCAATGAAGGTCCTCAATATTCTCCATTAGGGCACTGGCACCATTCAACTGGAGTGGTACCTACAAAGGATAAATAATATTTAGTCTAATCGTTGATTAGAGGGTTGAACGGTGTGATAACTAATTACGAAAAAAAAGGAATCATGGTTACACTAGGGTTACTTGAAATGAAAATAATAAAAAAGACTGATATTGACCTTCCTTTATTATATATTTGGTAGCTAAACTTAGAAAAACAACAAACATTATATTCTGTCACTTATTGTATCAATGAAGGTGCCTCATATTCTCCATTAGGGCACTGGCACCATTCAACTGGAGTGGTACCTACAAAGGATAAATAATATTTAGTCTAATCGTTGATTAGAGGGTTGAACGGTGTGATAACTAATTACGAAAAAAAAGGAATCATGGTTACACTAGGGTTACTTGAAATGAAAATAATAAAAAAGACTGATATTGACCTTCCTTTATTATATATTTGGCAGCTAAACTTAGAAAAACAACAAACATTATATTCTGTCACTTATTGTATCAATGAAGGTGCCTCAATATTCTCCATTAGGGCACTGGCACCATTCAACTGGAGTGGTACCTACAAAGGATAAATAATATTTAGTCTAATCGTTGATTAGAGAGGTTGAACGCGTGTGATAACTAATTACGAAAAAAGGAATCATGGTTACACTAGGGTTACTTGAAATGAAAATAATAAAAAAGACTGATATTGACCTTCCTTTATTATATATTTGGTAGCTAAACTTAGGAAAACAACAAACATTATATTCTGTCACTTATTGTATCAATGAAGGTGCCTCAATATTCTCCATTAGGGCACTGGCACCATTCAACTGGAGTGGTACCTACAAAGGATAAATAATATTTAGTCTAAATCGTTGATTAAGAGGGTTGAACGGTGTGATAACTATTACGAAAAAAAGGAATCATGGTTACACTAGGGTTACTTGAAAATGAAAATATAAAAAAGACTGATATTGACCTTCCTTTATTATATATTTGGCAGCTAAACTTAGAAAAACAACAAACATTATATTCTGTCACTTATTGTATCAATGAAGGTGCCTCAATATTCTCCATTAGGGCACTGGCACCATTCAACTGGAGTGGTACCTACAAAAGACAAATAATATTTAGTCTAATCGTTGATTAGAGGGTTGAACTGTGTGATAACTAATTACGAAAAAAAAAGGAATCATGGTTACACTAGGCTTACTTGAAATGAAAATAATAATAAAGGACTGATATTGACTTCCTTTATTATATATTTGTAGCTAAACTTAGAAATAACAAACATTATATTCTGTCACTTATTGTATCAATGAAGGTGCCTCAATATTCTCCATTAGGGCACTGGCACCATTCAACTGGAGTGGTACCTACAAAAGATAAATAATATTTAGTCTAATCGTTGATTAGAGGGTTGAACGGTGTGATAACTAATTACGAAAAAAAAGGAATCATGGTTACACTAGGGTTACTTGAAATGAAAATAATAAAAAAGACTGATATTGACCTTCCTTTATTATATATTTGGTAGCTAAACTTAGAAAAATAACAAACATTATATTCTGTCACTTATTGTATCAATGAAGGTGCCTCAATATTCTCCATTAGGACACTGGCACCATTCAACTGGAGTGGTACCTACAAAAGACAAATAATATTTAGTCTAATCGTTGATTAGAGGGTTGAACGGTGTGATAACTAATTACGAAAAAAAAAGGAATCATGGTTACACTAGGGTTACTTGAAATGAAAATAATAAAAAAGACTGATATTGACCTTCCTTTATTATATATTTGGTAGCTAAACTTAGAAAACAACAAACATTATATTCTGTCACTTATTGTATCAATGAAGGTGCCTCAATATTCTCCATTAGGGCACTGGCACCATTCAACTGGAGTGGTACCTACAAAGGATAAATAATATTTAGTCTAATCGTTGATTAGAGGGTTGACGGTGTGATATATTCTAATTACGAAAAAAAAGGAATCATGGTTACACTAGGGTTACTTGAAATGAAAATAATAAAAAAGACTGATATTGACCTTCCTTTATTATATATTTGGTAGCTAAACTTAGAAAAACAACAAACATTATATTCTGTCACTTATTGTATCAATGAAGGTGCCTCAATATTCTCCATTAGGGCACTGGCACCATTCAACTGGAGTGGTACCTACAAAAGATAAATAATATTTAGTCTAATCGTTTATAAGAGGGTTGAACTGTGTGATAACTATATACGAAAAAAGAAATCATGGTTGGACTACGGTGAAATGAAAATAAGCTGTCTCTGAAATTCTTTTGAAAATCTGAGAGAGTGGTTTTTGTATTAAGTTTCGGGGATTTGAATATGGCATAAAGGAAATCGAAATTTTTTAAATTCTTCGAAAATAAAAAAAAATTGCTTCGGGATACCGTAGTTTTCTACATTTTCAATCTAAGCGCAATAATAATGAAAATATATCTTACCATTACACAAAGGAGCTCTCGGCTCCTCTCCTGAATTTTTTGTGTGCTCGTAAATTACCACATCATTCAAGCAATTAAAGACGATGGGCCCAACACCAGCGCCGCTGCGGTCAATATAGCCAGTTCTGTTACCGTTCACGGGAACGATTTCAAGACCATTGTAATTATTGCTACTGCCACTACAGGTAACACATTTGTTGTCGGTATTATTGCCGTTATTTATCCTTTCCTGCTCGTCTAGGACCCAATCCGCTACCCAACTACTAAATTCCTTTTTTAGATCACTTTCAGACATTTTGATTGCTTCACAATAATAATAAAAATATTTCTTACCATTTCACAAAGGAGCGCTAGGCTGCCCATTTGAATTTTTTGTGGGATCGTGGATTACCACATCATTCAAGCACTTAAAAACGATGGAACCAACACCAGCGCCGCTGCGGTCAATATAGCCAGTCTTGTTACCGTTCACGGGAACGATTTCAAGACTATTGTAGTTATTGCTACTGCCACTACAGGTAGCACATTTATTGTCGATATTATTGACGTTATTTATCCTTTCCTGCTCGTCTAGGACCCAATCCGCTACCCAACTACTAAATTCCGTTTTTAGATCACTTTCAGACATTTTGATTGCTTCACAATAATAATAAAAATATTGCTTCCCATTACACAAAGGAGCGCTCGGCTCCCCATTTGAATTTTTTGTGGGATCGTAGATTACCGTACCATTCGAGCACTTAAAGACGATGGACCCAACACCAGCGCCGCTGCGGTCAATATAGCCAGTCCTGTTACCGTTCACGGGAACGATTTCAAGACTATTGTAGTTATTGCTACTGCCACTACAGGTAGCACATTTATTGTCGATATTATTGACGTTATTTATCCTTTCCTGCTCGTCTAGGACCCAATCCGCTACCCAACTACTAAATTCCGTTTTTAGATCACTTTCAGACATTTTGATTGCTTCACAATAATAATAAAAATATTTCTTACCATTACACAAAGGAGAGGTCGGCTCCCCATTTGAATTTTTTGTGGGATCGTGGATTACCACATCATTCAAGCACTTAAAAACGATGGAACCAACACCAGCGCCGCTGCGGTCAATATAGCCAGTCTTGTTACCGTTCACGGGAACGATTTCAAGACTATTGTAGTTATTGCTACTGCCACTACAGGTAGCACATTTATTGTCGATATTATTGACGTTATTTATCCTTTCCTGCTCGTCTAGGACCCAATCCGCTACCCAACTACTAAATTCCGTTTTTAGATCACTTCCAGACATTTTGATTGCTTCACAATAATAATAAAAATATTGCTTACCACTACACAAAGGAGCGCTTGGCTCCTCACTTGAATTTTTTGTGGGATCGTAGATTACCATACCATTCGAGCACTTAAAGACGATGGACCCAACACCAGCGCCGCTGCGGTCAATATAGCCAGTCTTGTTACCGTTCACGGGAACGATTTCAAGACTATTGTAGTTATTGCTACTGCCACTACAGTAGCACATTTATTGTCGATATTATTGACGTTATTTATCCTTTCCTGCTCGTCTAGGACCCAATCCGCTACCCAACTACTAAATTCCGTTTTTAGATCACTTCCAGACATTTTGATTGCTTCACAATAATAATAAAAATATTGCTTACCACTACACAAAGGAGCGCTTGGCTCCTCACTTGAATTTTTTGTGGGATCGTAGATTACCATACCATTCGAGCACTTAAAGACGATGGACCCAACACCAGCGCCGCTGCGGTCAATATAGCCAGTCTTGTTACCGTTCACGGGAACGATTTCAAGACTATTGTAGTTATTGCTACTGCCACTACAGGTAGCACATTTATTGTCGATATTATTGACGTTATTTATCCTTTCCTGCTCGTCTAGGACCCAATCCGCTACCCAACTACTAAATTCCGTTTTTAGATCACTTTCAGACATTTTGATTGCTTCACAATAATAATAAAAATATTGCTTCCCATTACACAAAGGAGCGCTCGGCTCCCCATTTGAATTTTTTGTGGGATCGTAGATTACCGTACCATTCGAGCACTTAAAGACGATGGACCCAACACCAGCGCCGCTGCGGTAAACATAGCCAGTCCTGTTACCGTTCACGGGAACGATTTCAAGACCATTGTAGTTATTGCTACTGCCACTACAGGTAGCACATTTGTTGTCGGTATTATTGCCGTTATTTATCCTTTCCTGCTCGTTTAGGACCCAATCCGCCATCCAACTACTAAATTCCTTTTTTAGATCACTTCCAGACATTTTGATTGCTTCACAATAATAATAAAAATATTGCTTACCATTACACAAAGGAGCGCTCGGCTCCTCACTTGAATTTTTTGTGGGATCGTAGATTACCATACCATTCGAGCACTTAAAGACGATGGATCCAACACCAGCGCCGCTGCGGTAAACATAGCCAGTCCTGTTACCGTTCACGGGAACGATTTCAAGACCATTGTAGTTATTGCTACTGCCACTACAGGTAGCACATTTGTTGTCGGTATTATTGCCGTTATTTATCCTTTCCTGCTCGTTTAGGACCCAATCCGCCATCCAACTACTAAATTCCTTTTTTAGATCACTTCCAGACATTTTGATTGCTTCACAATAATAATAAAAATATTGCTTCCCATTACACAAAGGAGCGCTTGGCTCCTCACTTGAATTTTTTGTGGGATCGTAGATTACCATACCATTCGAGCACTTAAAGACGATGGACCCAACACCAGCGCCGCTGCGGTCAATATTAGCCAGTCCTATTACCGTTCACGGGAACGATTTTAAGACCATTGTAGTTATTGCTACTGTCACTACAGGTAGTACATTTGATGTCGGTATTATTGCCGTTATTTATCCTTTCCTGCTCGTTTAGGACCCAATCCGCCATCCAACTACTAAATTCCTTTTTTAGATCACTTCCAGACATTTTGAATGCGTCACAATAATAATAAAAATATTGCTTACCATTTCACAAAGGAGCGCTCGGCTCCTCACTTGAATTTTTAGTGGGATCGTAGATTACCGTACCATTCGAGCACTTAAAGACGATGGACCCAACACCAGCGCCGCTGCGGTAAACATAGCCAGTCCTGTTACCGTTCACGGAAACGATTTCAAGACCATTGTAGTTATTGCTACTGCCACTACAGGTAGCACATTTGTTGTCGGTATTATTGCCGTTATTTATCCTTTCCTGCTCGTTTAGGACCCAATCCGCCATCCAACTACTAAATTCCTTTTTTAGATCACTTCCAGACATTTTGATTGCTTCACAATAATAATAAAAATATTGCTTACCATTACACAAAGGAGCGCTCGGCTCCTCACTTGAATTTTTTGTGGGATCGTAGATTACCATACCATTCGAGCACTTAAAGACGATGGACCCAACACCAGCGCCGCTGCGGTAAACATAGCCAGTCCTGTTACCGTTCACGGGAACGATTTCAAGACCATTGTAGTTATTGCTACTGTCACTACAGGTAGTACATTTCATGTCGGTATTATTGCCGTTATTTATCCTTTCCTGCTCGCCTAGCACCCTATTCGCTACTCAATTACTAAATTCCTTTTTTAGATCACTTGCAGACATTTTGAATTCTTCACAATAATAATGAAAATATTTCTTACCATTACACAAAGGAGCGCTCGGCTCCTCACTTGATTTTTTTGTGGCATGGTAGATGCCGTACCTTGTTGGGTAACGGATGCGCCATGCCATACTAATGAGCTTGTCGTGTTTCAGAACAAGACACTCCGGATGGCCCTAGGAGTATCTTGGTATATGTCAGGAACGACCACCATCCACACTGACATCAAGATGGAAGCAAATGGGACTTTGTCTTAAGCAGGCAGGACATTCGGGAGGGTACAGGACCATCCCAACCCCTCGTCAGATAGTCGCAGGAATAGGGCTGAAGGAACCTGTGGCGGTACTGGAGACCTAGGCTGATTACGGAGAAAATTCGATGCAGTTAGCGCTGGGTCATTCATGGCGGGCGATGGAGATCTACGACAGTTGCCACGAGAAGATATCTACTTGGGTGGAAGGCGAATTGAATAATTGTAAACTCTGGTAGATTGCTAGTCCGACGAAGGAGCTGAAGGACAGTGCCTGGTACTCTGCATACAAGGCGATCACAGGTATTTTACAATTCTTCGATAATTTTGCAAGGTTTTAATAACATAAAAATTTTGTATTCAAAGTTACTACACTCGATTAGAAGAACTATGGACCTTAGTTAAGATTTGAAGAAAGAAGATATTTGCTTTTGCATCCCATCCAGCTTCGAATCAAGACTCTCAAAATGAGCACCGAAGTACATTCGATTAAAAAATAACATTTTATAGGGTACATTCGTTCATTAATTATTTGGCCAAACAATTAAAAAAAAAACTTAAAAACTAATAACTTGCAAAATGTTTTTTTCAATAAATCTTTTTTAAAAAATTGTAAAACAGAAATATACTTTTTTTGTATTAAAAATTGTATAGTTGTTTAGTTTCCTAACTTCTTGGCAAAATAAAGTTAGTGAGATCTATGCATACTTTTATTTCATTATTATTATTTTTTTTCGTGACGGGTTTATCGTCTAGCTCAGCATCTGATATAAGTGCTATATAAATACTGTACACATATTACAATGGAACTATGCTTTCAATCGTGTGTTTACATATATACCCTGGTAGTACCTCTTTCTTTATAAGACCAGTAACAAAGTGTGAAATTGTAGAAATAATACAGCAATTAAATAACTCTTCATCTACTGAATACGACGAAATTCCAGTGAAGGTTCTGAAGTGTGTTGCAGGTATTGTAAGTTCTCCACATCAAAATGTTAATGGTATTATACAATTACCCCCCACCAACATTGTTTCGTGAATAATAAATCTACTCTACAGCTTTGAAAAGTGTCATCGACGGCATACTGTATAGTTTAAATCGAGGTCTTCAGATAGCTTGCATTGCGTGTGACCTAACTAAAGCTTTTGACCTTGTAGTCACACCTCCGAGGATTACTATATTAGACATCATCGTTCAGAGATTGCACTCAATAGCTTGGGAATACTCAAGGAATCTAATCATGTTGGACCCTCTATTGTTCAGTCTATATGGGTCATTCCATATCAACCGGAACACCTAAAAAATTTGATGTCTTGAATTCTTTTTATATTTTAAATTTAAAGTTTTTGCCTAAAATTAGAAGACCCGTATTTTTTCTTAAAGCTCTACAGTATCTATTTACAAAGATATTTGCGAACAAAGTTTGCAAAATCGATAAAACAATCGCAGAAGTAATATTGTTTGGTTATGCATAAATTAAAACATTAAAGCAAAGTGCATATAAATCATGGTGTATTCTAAAGGTCAAACTACACAGTTTCATTTAATAATGCCTAAATTAGATTGCACTTCATTATGACTCCCTTTTTCTCCTGTTTAATAAAATAATGTCTTTTTTTCTCTATGTTTACCCGCGAAATAAAATTTTTGAAAAAATATCATAATATTATTTAAGCTATGTTCTACAAGAATAGAAATATTTGAAAATGGAGAACCTACGGGTATTCTATAAAAAAAAAATCATACAGTACTATACGTTACATTACGATATATCACAATGTAACGTAGAGTAGTGCAGGTTCTCCATTTTCAAATACTTCTATTCTTGTAGAACATAGCTTAAAGGATATTATGATATTTTTTCAAAAATTTAATTTCGCGGCAAACATAGAGAAAAAAGACATTATTTTATTAAACAGGAGAAAAAGGGGGTCATAATGAAGTACAATCTAATTTAGGCATTATTAAATGAAAGTTTGAACTTTAGAATACACCATGATTTATATGTATTTTGCTTTAATGTTTTAATTTATGCATAACCAAACAATATTACTTCTGCGATTATTTTATCGATTTTGCATACTTTATTCGCAAATATCTTTGTAAATAGGTACTGTAGAGCTTTAGAAAAAAATACGGGTCTTCTAATTTTAGGCAAAGACTTCAAATTTAAAATATAAAGAGAATCCAAGACATCAAATTTTTTAGGTGTTCCGGTTGATATGGAATGACCCATATGTGAACGAAATACGATAGTGTGGCACTGTAGGCGGATGATACAACTATGATAGTTACAGGTCATGATTGCAGCGAACTTTTGAATAATTCGAGAACTGTGTTGCAATAGCTGAACAACTGACTATTAATGAAAAACTTCTTACTTAATTCTAAAAAGACCAAATTAATGATATTCAGAGGAAAAGATAATCACTATATTTAATAACACCGCAATTCAAACCGTTTAACTGTTGAGATGAAATTGGGTTGAGACTTACATATTAGCAACGTAACATCTAAACTTAATAAGGCTCTGTATACATTAAGAAAAATAAAAAAAGATATGTGAAATCTCGACTCTAAAAATTATATATTTTGCTCCCTTTTATTCCCATTTAAACTACGGGCTACTTGTTTGGTCCTCAAATAAAAAGGCTCTGCTCCGATAAGCCATTGAAAAGCGCCCCTAAAGCTATCGGACTGAAATTAAACCAAATGAGTACTACTTTCATACATACAGTAGCTACCAAAAATTAGCCCAATCGATGCCACCTCATTCGAGATATTACCATAAGGGTGGAAGAAATTCAATAATTTTTTTTCTCAGGAATTACTTAATCTATCACGTTCAAAACACCTGGGTAAGTATCGCGTTGATTTTTTTTTCTGCGTGTTAGAAGATGTAAATAAAAAATAAAATCTCTTTGAATGATCTTCGTAGCAGCAATTTGTTATTGTTTATTTTAGGGTTAAAATAGTTGTTCATCCATCAATTTCAGGATTATCTGTGTGTATATATGTTTCAGCCCTAGTAGTCATAAAAGTATCAAAATATAAAAAAGAAAATTATAACAACAAAATAATATTTATTTCCGTATTGAAAGTTATTGTTATTTTTTCTTTTTCAGGGGTGTTTTTTTTTTTATTAAATTTAATATGTCAACCTGATTTTTTGTTATATAGTAATGTATATATTTGGGTTTATTATATATTTCATCAAGTTCTTGCCGTGTGGTAGAACAAACAAATAAAAAAATAAAGATAAAATAGGAAAATCATCCATAGGTTTCGGAATTATTTATAGATAGATAGATAGATAGATAATTTTATTTCAAACAGCCACAAAAAAACATAAGTGGGTTGAAACAAGTCCAAACAATTTACAAATCAAAAAAAAAACAAAAGTGACATTGACATATATCTATTATATATTAATTCAAAGAACGCGCAGTATTATTATCAGAAAAAAATTAAATTAAAACATATATAATTACTAAAAGTTAAATATTAAGTTACAATACAAGCAGAGGTAAATATATTTGTTAGCAGCAAACTCAGAAATTACATCTTAAAGTAACTCTCAAAATCATAAGGTTCCAAATTAATTAGCAAATTAAAGGTTTCTTTTTTCAAATTAAGACATGGTGTGCAACGGGTAATTATAATTTCTTTGAAATCTTGTATTATGACAATGATCTGGCAGAAGATGTTCGTATTTTTTTTTATATTTGAAAATAAAAATTCAGCACTCATAAATATACAGCGCAACAACTGTAAGTAACCTACTAGTTTCGAATTTCCCACGACACGATTCCCTCAAAGGAAGGCCAAAAATTGTACGTAACACTTGTTTTTGAATTTGAAAAACTCTAATAATACCTGAAGCGTTGCCCCATAGCAGGATAGCAAATATATATAGTAATTAATACATTTTTTTCACAATATTTACTTAGAATTCTTATGCAATAACTAAGTTGATTTAATTTTTTTACCAATGTGTCCAGATAGGAGCTCCAATTTAAGTTTTCATCCATAGTGAGACACAGAAAGGTTACTGACTTACTTAGAGATAAATTGTCATACATCTTGAAACTGTCAATTTCTATATTAGATTTTTTTGTATGAAATATTACAATTCTAATCTTGGCTATGTTTAGTAATTGATCATTTTCAACACTCCATTGTCTTATTCTATGCAATATTTGTTTTGCTTGAGTTTTTAAAGTAATTAAATCTTTTGATGTTATAAGTAAAGCATTATCGTCTGCATAATTATTATGCATATGCAAATTATTTATTAATATGTTGCACAGATTTATGATATAAATATTATATAATACACTCTAAAAAATGATGGTAAATTTACCTCACTGGTTGTGAAAAAACATATGAAATATAAGGTAAAATTACCACCAAAAAGAGGGTAAACATCAGATTACCACAAATTAGGTGTAATTTTGCCTGGTAAACCGACTTTGATGGAAAAATACTTCAATAAATGAAGTAATTTTCCCCCACTTGGGGAAATTTGCTTAGGAGCAAGGAAAAATAACATATTTCGTGGAATATTACCCCTTATGTTGGTAAAAATACAATATGAACAATACAAGGGACATGAAATTCTGATCATATATATTATATATATACAGTGAGGTCGTAAATGGTCCCCCCCCCCCTGATAACTTTTGAATGGTATGAGATAGAGCAATGAAACAAAAACCAAGTGAAATTAGAGATAATTTGTGATTTTTTGCCTATAGAGGTACGCACATGGCTTCTGATGTAAAATAGAGGGCGTAGCTATCTTTAAAATTTTAAATAGGAAGTAATTTCATTTAAAAGCTCATTTGGAAGATATTTCTATTACTTTTATGGCAATGTAAATAGTTTTACGATTTTCGAAATTTTTACCAACTTATCCAAGATTAATAATTGGAGTACTTATGTTACTTTTTCTATAGCCCTCGTATAAATATTGTGGTTTTATGTGACTTAGGAAACGATTGCTGTAAAATATGACATATTTTACAATATGACGTTTTTGCAAAATTTAGCAAAAGTGTCTTATCTGTCAGTGTATGTGTCATGTGTGTGGGTGTCTATGTTACAGATTACTGTAATTACAGGTTTCTGTACACTATATCCAAAAAGCGAATACGAGGGCTATCTAAAAAGTAACGTATGTACTCCAATTATTAATCTGGATAAGTTGGTAAAATTTTCGAAAATCGTAAAACTGTTTACATTGCCATAAAAGTAATAGAAATATCTTCCAAATGAGCTTCCAAATGAAATTACTTCCTATTTAAAATTTTAAAGATAGCTACGCCCTCTATTTTACATCAGAAGCCATGTGCGTACCTCTATAGGCAAAAAATCACAAATTATCTCTAATTTCACTTGGTTTTTGTTTCATTGCTCTATCTCATACCATTCAAAAGTTATCAGGGGGGGGGGGGGCCATTTACGACCTCACTGTATATATATCCATCTGTGATTTGATTGGAACACAAAATGTTTTTTTTTTAACATTGCATTACATTGTGTCGCTTGATCAAAAATTAAACCCGTTACGAAAATGCATTACATAGCCGTCGACTATACAACGCGCAAGCGTTTGAGGTACGCAGTTTGAATACAAGTGCGACATCTACAGTGATGGCTTCAACGCATAAATGTAAATGGTGTGTTTTTCATTTTATCTTGCAAATAAAGATTGATGTAAGTTCATTTTACATTAATTATGTATTGAGATGATTACCATGTACTTAGCTATGACAGCACACATAAATAATAGACATACACCTGCGTATGGATATCTAATATGATATACTGGGAATTTAACCTCAATAGCATTTGGCGGTATTGTTGCTACAAGATATGATACATTTATTTAAAGTTTTCAACGTGCAAGTGACACGCCGGAGAAACTACCGTATCGAACTTTTCAATTTAAACAACAGAAAGTCTTCCTTTTGAAGCAGTCAATTCCTTTTTTTTCTCTTTCATTAAACATTTGGAAATATAAAACGACTAGTGTCTTGCCGTTATTGGAGGCTATGTTTTCGTTGTTAAGTGATGATACAAGTAAAGTAAGGAAGAGAACTATTTTGGTTTTACTCTAGGATTTAATGACAAAAGTAAAGTAGGTATTAAGCACTTATACATGCAAATGTGCAAGATTAATACTACAAGATTAATAATAATTACCGCTTAATCGATTTTTAGTAAAAATCGGTTTTTAAAATTCAGTTTTTAAAATCGATTTTCAAAACCAGTTTCAAACTAAAAACAATACGTATTACTTTTTTAAAAGTGCTATGTATTTTAAATTCGAAAAATCTATTTAAGGCGCAATAATCTGCTTTTAAAAACCGGTTTTGATTTTGAAAACCGGTTTTACCGGTTACAATTTTTATAGACGATTAGTCACTGCATCCAAACTCCGGTTTCACATAAAGAGGCTTCGATTCGCAGCACTATTATCTACATACAATATATTTTTAAATGCTAAATTTATTAAAAATTTTCAGGATAAATCTAAACTTGAAGAAATTGAGGTGAATACATCGTTGATAATATGCTTGGAAGAAGGTATTAATAAAAATATATTTATTTCATATGTTTTTTGCATTTATTTTTCTTTTCTAGGAAATGTGAAGTCGCATTCTTTAATGGTAGAAAGACAGTTATTAGACCCAACGGATTCATTTCGTACTTTATTCGCATTACAACAAATGATGGCGGCATATTTTAATTTTCATTTGCAGTATGCAAAAGAGGCTTTTAACACATTAGAAGTTCTGCAGAAGAATTTTTTTTAAATATACCCTGAACAGGGCAACAAAAATAAAAAAGCTCCAAATCCAAACTCAAATTGATAAGATTTTTTTAATGTATTTTGTTAGTCAAAATTTATTTTATGGTTACATTCAACTAGATCTTTCTATTATGAATACAACCAATTCTTAGTAACTATTGGCTTTTCTTATCGATCTTTCTCCCAAAATGTTTACTCTTTAAAACATTGCTTATTGAAATTAGAAATTTATTGAAATTATTGTAAACTCTCTGTAATCTAACTAATTAATATATCTTTCAGAAATTATTAAAATTAAATCTAATATTATAAATGGTATATTTTGAATATTTAAGTGGAGAATCTGCATTAAGTTCTAAATGACATAAACATGTTATTAGATAACTGAAACTTAATATTTCTGGATGATAAAACAACCTAATAATCAATTATTTCTAATTTCTTTGTTGTCACTCTGATCTATACATTAAAGAAAAAAATGTGGTAAAATTACCCTAAAAATAGATGGCAACTGGGCTACCGCCTATTTTTGGGGTAAATTTACACCTATAGGGATTTTCACATACTGTGGATTATTCTTGAAGGTGTGGTAAATCTACCTGAAATTATTCCATTCCATTAGGGAATATTACTTTATAGGTGTAAATTTACCAGGGAAAATTACCACACTTTCAAGGAATATTCCACAAGCATGTGAAAAATCCCCTATAGGTGTAAATTTACCCCAAAAATAGGCGGTAGCCCAGTTGCCATCTATTTTTGGGGTAATTTTACCACATTTTTTTTTAGGGTGTAGATGACCTAATACGCTACCCTGTGGCAAACCTCTTTCAACTAATTTTGGAACGGACTTGACTATACATATTTCCATCTAAGTTTACTTTTACAAATTGCTTTCAACCCTTCAAGTATGATTCCATCCATTTCAAAGTCGGGTTTCTTACACCATAGTTTTTTAATTTAAGTAATAACTTATCATGATTTATGCAGTCATAAGCTCTAGAGAAGTCAAGGAAAATCCTTAGGGGGATGTCACCATATTTTAAAAAATTTATATACGTTACTTTAATATATATTAAACTATATTTTAAAAAAAGGGGAAACACCAATACCAAAACGTCACGATTAAATTATAAAATAGAAACTTTTGTATAATTAATCAGGCCGTCAATGTGCATCCTTCAGGACGAGTATTTGACGTAATTAAAAGACGTCATAGAAACGTGACTTTTAGGGGAAATGGGTAGAAACAAAAACGTAGGTATTTAAAACGTGCTTCTGTTTGATAGGTATATCGCAGCAGTATCTGTAGTTTTACGTTTCTGTTTAAATTTTACTGTACCTATATTTAAATGGGTTTTTTTCCTGTGCGTGAATGTAACATTGCATTGTAAATTGACAGTTGGACAATTTTCTATAAGTAATTTTATACTTACCTGTGTTGTTCGCTTATGTACTGTTTTAGCAAGCATATATTTTTACTCTGTGGATTTAAGGAGGTGTGGATAGTAATTGTGATAATCCTAGCAATCAAATACTCTTTGTGTTCAAGCTTTTTTATTTATTTGTGACAAACAGGGTAAACCTACAAAGGTCATACATACATAAACAATATACATATTAACAATTAACAATTGAGATATATATATAAACAATAACAAATATTCTGTCATCCAAAACTATACAAACTAAAAGCTAGCAACTAGAAATCAAAAACTAGAAACTAGTATCCCACAGTCGACCATTAAAGAAACCATAAAAATTAAAACAAAATAAGTCTTAATAAGTTTGTTGAATTCTGTAATGTTCATACTGAAAACATGTGAATATTTAAAAAAAACCCATTTCAACTCCTTAACAACCAAGTTTAATGGGCGACTGTAGCATAAGAAGTTCTATGAAATTCTAAAGCGAATAAATCAGTATATCTGGTATTAATAGTAAAAACACGGAAAAAAAGCAATTTCGGAAAATCAATCATATTATTTAAGCATTGCATGCTATTATTTAGACGGAAGAAGACCAAAGGTCTTGTCGAAACACCGCTGATAAGTTTATATAATTACTTACCTATATTTTTTTTTTTTTTTTGGTAGGTGGAAATCCTTAATGGACATCGCCAGCTTATATCGATCACTGAGCGATAGTGTGGGACTCCCTGTCGGTGTGTGCAAGACTGGTATACCCACTAAAACCACCTCTACTAGCCATCCTGTTGGACTTTTGCATTACGAAAGCATGGTCACATTCTCGGTCCTTCTGGCCAGCTCCATACTGCTCACGATCGGATTGAGCATATCATGTATCTTGCGCCACGTCTCCTTAGATGAACTCATGATGGCCACCATATTGACAGAAGTTCATAAACCGATCTCCTCCACAACCTTCCTCCTGGAGTCATTCCATTGGGGATAATCGAAAATGGTATGCTCTGCCGTGTCCTCCAATTTGCCACAATACAACACTCATCCGATACGTCTTTTCCAAAGCGTTTAGTCTGAACATGCCATGAGCTGTTAACATCGGCTTCATATGGTAACCCCCTTCACGATGCTTGCACTCGCCCAAGCCCAGATGTTCTTATCAGCTTTTCTGTTCATTGAGCCTTATCCTTTTCTTCATCCTAGCGCTCTTGTATGTAATACCTACATTGAGAAGACAGATTGTAGAAATTAGATTATAAATCCCTTTGTATTATATATTAAAATAATTATCGTCAAACGGATAATGTGTTGTTTGTTAATAGTAAAATAATCACATTTTATACATATCACATTCAATGGAAATAAATATTAATATACTCTATTGCAGAAATACTGTATAATGGAGTGGACTACATAAAGAGTAGTGTTATTGTCTGCAATTTTATGTGGTATTCGACGCATATCCACTTTCTACAATAAATTTTTATAACGCGTTGTCCTACTCCTTGCTTTATTTATCGTCGAACTTTACCGATGAAACCGACCAATGGATGGCATTGTTTTGCCGTCTAAAATTACCGGCAGATATTTATTAGTACATCTTTGCTGATGCCTGTTTGTGTGTGACTGTTGTCTATCTTGTGTGATTTATAATTATGAAAGTAATGCATGCAAACGAGGAGCGAATGTGGAGTTGCCACAATGCCACAAACACATTTAATAAATACTTAATAATATAATACACTTCGCAGTGGATGCTTCTTGTTTGATGTTTTGATAGAAAATTAACCTAACACTTGCGTACTTATAATGGATTTGTTTTATATTAATGAGGCCAATACACGATAGAAATTTGCAAATTGTCTTATTAATATAAAACTAAGGGTTTTCAAAAAGTACAATTAAATTGATCCGATCGTGACTTTAACGTTTAGAAGAGAGAGCTAGATCAAAAGTATCTGCGTTTGATTCAACGGATCCACGTCAGCTGTAGAGTAATCTGAAGGATTTTCAATCAGGATCCGATCGATTATTTGCAATTACATAGTGTATCTTTTCTAAACCTTACGTGCAGTTACGTTTTCAATTCCAGTTTATTACTTACCTATTATACGGTGTTAAAATAAGCATGGATCTTCCAGGATCCAAGATACATGCTTATTTTAACACGGTATAATAGGTAAGTAATAAACTTTCTCTACAATAAATTCTTCACTTGAGCATTCGGGGCACACATATTCATTATCGAGATAATTATAAAAGGATTAACTGATTTAAATTACGCATTAACTTTTGCAATTAGGAATATTTTACATTCCTCAGTAATAATATCAAATTTCCTTTTGAAAAAGACAAATAATCTAAAATTAAACCGAGAAAAAGTTTTCCCATTAGATAAAAGAAAAGTAAAATGTTATCGAATACATTCAAAATTTGTATTTATGATTCTCACACCAATAATTAACAAAAATCCATACCAATATTTCCATTTATCTCTTTTACTAATTCAAATTAATCAAACAAATTAAAAACAGATTACATTTCAATAAAATCATATAGCTTTGGGATAGGAAAGATACTTAAGTAGTAATAACATTTGTGAACAAATATATAAAAAATAGATATTTTTGTAATCATCAAATCGAACATGAAATCAATTATGAATCAATATGAGAAATTCAAATATTAATGTCAGTTTTCAGGTTATTATACCAAATGTTTATATGAATTAATTAAAATCAAATATGTATAAAAATAGATCATTTAGAATCAAATACGAAATTAATCATTTTACCTAGATTAATAAAAACTGCGATAAAAATCAAGGAATAACTGTTCAAAAAGGAACAATCCTTGTAGGAAATTGAGAAAAGTGTAATTTACAAATTAACGATAGAGTGATTACAAATTATAAAAATAAGTTAAAATAAGATTCTTAACTGATGTACCAAGTGTTAAATACAGTCTTCACCAAATTTAAGGTTACACTTTTCAGAGTATAGTAAAAAGTTAGGAAAACAAAAGAAAAAAATTGACAACCTGACTGATGTACGATTAAAACATTCAGGCACAAACAGTGCTACAATTATTATAATATTAATTATCATGTCAAGTATATTATATAAGGTAATACAAAAATTGTGAAACTTTGTGCAACTAATGTGAACTAGAAATTAAGTTCGTTTTGAAAAATTTGTTAGTGAAATCAATATTTTAACTCTAGTGTAGTCGGCAATGACTGCATTAATTAAGAAAATTGCGTTAATTCTAAGACAGCCGGAATCTGAGAAGAATGAACTAGTTGAAAACATTTCTTATCTGAAATAAACTCATTCCTATGTAGCTGAAGTTTAGAGTTATTTCAAGTTTTTAATATGGAATTTTTTATGAATCGTTAAAAAGCATTTAACTTGATGTATAGAGAGCATTGGTAGATTTAATCGTAACTGCTATAAAAAACTGTTTAAATAATCAACAGAACTCAGTCTCCAGAAAACTAGGATTGCCAAAGATTAAAATGGTAAATCAAGGTAAACACTTACTGAAGTAGATATTCTTTTCATTGCACTTTCTTCGAATTCTTCCGATTGTAAAAGAATGGACTTCGACATTTCATATGTTGTACAATCTTCAACTGCAGCCAAATACAGGCGCCAGTGTGTAGTACCTTATATATGTAGGTACCAAGGGAACTACAATTATGGAAAGATTCCATGTGCCCTATTTTCTTCCTAATAATTGTTTTCTGGACATGGCCAAACTAAAACAAAAATATAAGATTATGTGAATGATAAAGGTCTGTCTATTTCTACTACTGTATCTGAACGTAGAAGAAATTTATTTGGGTGTAGAATTGCATTACTCACCGCATTTTTTGAGCACCCTTACACTTGATTTGATGCAGCGCGAAATAATAGCCCCTCTTGTAGACCTTGTGGCAAAAAGGGCATACTAGTATTTCTATAGAGAAAACAAAACATGTAGTATAGAAATATAAAGATACTTATATCACAAAATAACGCATACAAGAATTATAATACTTAGTACTAGATATATATCACCCGAAATAGTTTTAAAAAATGGCGAAGTAGGTTTAATGATATCATTATTGCCTATAGGTTTTACCGAAATATATCATTTAGCTTTAATAAATAATTTTTTAAGCAATGGTAATAATTAAGGTAAATGGACTTGAATTTAAATTTTCAGGTTGCATTTAGTAGCAAAAAGAGATAGTACTACATACAGATTGTTCTTAGAATCTGTAAAGCCAGCAGTTTATATAAAAGAAAATTCAACCGCCTCACGCAAAATATACTCTTGCTTATTAATTCGTCACTTGGACGGAGTATATTATTTATCTTTCTGTTTGTTTAAGACAAATGTTAAAGTATGATTTATTACCAACAGCTACCAGTCACAAATAATAGTGCCGTCATGCGTTATGCATAAATACATATGATATGTACTGATGCGCTATCATTGTGACAGAAAAACATTGAATTTCTGTGTGCGCAGACTTTATAGCGATTCTGGGAATCTTTTATATATTTTTTTTTCTGCAAGTTAATACATAGATATGTTAAAAAAAAACTTACTTCGGGTTTCGTTGTCTAGGCCAGCGGCTTCCAGAACAGTAGGTGTTCCGCCGCTGGATGTACTCGCAGTAGCTACAAAATAAAGTTCACGTTTTCATTTTTTTTCAATGGAAAATACTTATATTAGTAGTCACGTACCTGGGTAGTTGTTTGACCAATTTGCCGGGCCATTCGGATGTGGTGTGTGCCCTGTACCTACAAAGGATGAAATAATTAATTTTTCAACCCAATCATTAATAATTTGGAAGCATATTTAGAGCAAAGAAGCGAGGCGTAATTGGTAATCGTTCCATCAATAGAAAAAAATGCGATTAATTCTAAGGCCTCTTTCAGACGACGCGATTAGTTGATTTAACTAAGTTATCTGGCTTACTCTCAACTAGTTAATTGTCATTGAAGACTTATGGAAACCGCTGAAGCGGACAAGTTGACTTCGTATGAAAGGGTTCATATCAGTATACTTCTTGCGACTTACAATTAGTTGAATCAACTAAACCCCTCGTCTGAAACAGGCCTAAGTTTCGAGTTGCTTTACGTTTTTATTATACAATGGGAGTAATTACGTTAAAAAATAAATGGTAGTTGTTTATGTACCGAAGCATACATATGGTACTTTGTGGAGCGAATTTGCAGATTTGAGATTGCAAGTCGAGCAATAAAAATGAATTTTTTAAAGGGGTTTCACTGGAGTGGTCAACATTTTTTTGACTATCATCTGTGATTATTATTTACTTCTACTTGGTTGGTGTCAAAAACTATCATGCTTTAATGAAAAATTACGAAATTACTTACTTACATTCAGCGGTCAAATAATAAGGCGAGCACTGAAAAGTTGGACCACCTTTGTATCAGATTCTTTGGCCGAGAAATAAGTTGAGAAAATCTCATTTAGAAAAAAATACGCCTACGGTAATAGGCGGTAAATGTGGATTGGTACAACCGTGTTTCACAAGTCAAGTTTAAGTCTATGTTAATGTGATTTTCTTTTATGAAGATTTTTCGTCAATAATGATTAAACTAACAATAAAACTACCGGTGTTATTTTTTAGCTAAATTAAATGATTTTATATTTAAAATATTTAACTGCGAAATAGGAACAAATGCAGTGCGCGTTATTGCTCTAGCATGGTATAGTTAACTTACTGTTGCATTGGGGGTCAGATAATGTAACCCTACAGTCGAAGATGCTAATAACTCTTTTTACAAACTAAATGAAACGAAAATTAACATACTGTATAACCGAAAATATAAAGGGTTTCGCCTAGATTGACAAAATAGGGGAATAGCAACAGGTTTTACTTTGATTCAAGAGCACGAGATATAACTACAAAAAAGAAGTTTTCTAAATTTTTAGAACCTAACTAAAATTAAATATACCACTTGAAATATTAAAGAATAAAATACTTTTCTTATTAAAATATTATAGAAGAGATACTAAATTTTCAAATTTCAAAATTTCACATCTGCATTTCACTAATTATATTATAAGATATGAAAGGTTATATACAGGGTGTCCCACCGAACTGGGCATTAGATTTTTTTGAACTTGTAATAGGAATTTGATTTTGAAACTTGCAGTTTAGTCATGGCCCATTGTGATCTATTTAAAGTAAATCTTTTTAGCGCTTTCAGCATACAGGGTATTAATATCAACTTTCTTATTTTAAATGGAATGGTACAATTTTTATCGATCTAGTGAATTTACTGAGTCATTTGCAACTAGTTTATATCAAGGCTCCCTATCCCTAAACTCGCCCTTTTTTAGATATTCTCATTTTCGTTAAATTTTTGATAATTGCACTCTTTCGAATAAAATTAGATAGTTCATGAGATAGCAGTGGTTCTACTAAAGTCGATGAAAATACAAGGACGTAGCTATAAGGTGTTATAACAATAATCACTTAATTACATACAGAGTGTTCAAAAACGCATCTCCAATGTGAATGCCTTTCAGCTAACAAAACTTTTTTCGTTCAAATCGAACATGGTATTTTTTACCAACTCTACATCGTTTAATATTAGGGTTTCGCATACCTATTTTTGATTTTTTTTGAAATATTAGAATTTATTGCCTAAAATATGACTAATTTACAAATTTTGAGCAAATAAAATATTTTGTCCTAAAAAACACTCAATATATTATTTTTCAGAATGAGACGTGAACTCTATTTTTGCATTCTTTGGTTTCCATACCTGAGATATTTTTCGTTGGAAGTTTCCCAATTATTAGTAAATTTTATGTAATTGTAATAAATTGATATTCATTATAAAATATTAATAACCCATAATTATAATGCGACGGTAAACTAAGATCTTAGTATTTTTTATATAGCTCATTAAACACATCGAAAATAAGCTAAATTAAAAATCTGTCTGTATGGCTTAATACCTAGTTTAATACAAAGAGCCAAGACGGTTTCCGGAGACTTCATGTCAGAGGGCTCTCGCAACAACAAAAAAATACCAGGTATAGTAAGCGAAATTTTTTTTAAATATTATGGCTGTAAAATATCTCCTTTAATTTGCTTTTATATTTTGTTCTTTCGGGGTTTTTTATTCATTGCAAGTAAGTGTAGGTATCTAATCATTGTTACATTCTTCATGAATGTAGAATAAGTCTAAATGTCTAAAAATGTTATTTGTATATGTAACTTTGAATGTTTTTCTTTCGATATACATTATTTTACTTATTGTTAGAAGAAAATGTGTGAAGGAGTTGACAGCATTAGGACTTACTATAAAAGGTATGACTTGTTAATAACGCATAGGTTTATCACTCGGCAATTTTGTAAGTTAGGAACAATGGGTATCGCTTGTTTGCTATCGCATTTCATGGCCTATAATTAATATACGTTCTCTATGACTAAAAGACATTGGGTATATATAAATTGCCTCCCGAGATAAAGAGCAACTACTAACAATCGTTAAATTACCTCTCACAATTTTAGCTACCTGATATACATATGTAAATTGGGTCCCCGTTGATAAATAATAAAACAAAAATGGCTAATTCAAAAAGTTTGGGAGGCAGTTTAACTATTCGTGAAACCAATTAAATCCAGTCCTTTTTCCTACCACCTGTGGGGAGGCAATTTACATATACCCCAGACATTACGTTTAGTAAGAAACTAGTGAACATTAGTTATCTGAAAAATAAATACCCAAATAGGTCAATCAAATAATGTGCAGGGTGTTTTGTAGGAAAAGAAACTCATTTTATTTGATTGTAAGTTGGAATTTAAGCAGATTTTTAGTAATTTTATGCAAGAAATGCTAATACCTCAAAAACTATTAAGGATCGGTATACCAAACCTTAATATCAAGAGGCTACTGTGTTTTCGGATACTTTATGTCAGATACCTCTCATGTAGAAACAAAAAAATACATATAATTGGATATTAATAACCTCAGTGACTGGTAATTAGTTATTTATAATAATAAATATATTTATAATAATAAATATATTAAAATATATAAGGAAAAAATATTTAATTTCTTTTTCTCTTGGTTTTTAGGTCGTAAATATTCAAAACATGAATGAGTACTACGACGTTTTGCTTTATTGCAAAGCTTTTTCAAGTAGATAAATATAAATGTAAAAAGTGTAAATTATAAATAAAATGTTTTTGTTTAATAAATGACAAATTGTTTTGTTTGCTATGATTTTGAATATAGTATTATGTTTTATTTAAAGATTGCGTTTTGAAATAGGATATTTTGATTATTTGTTTTTGAATTTTGTAATTAAATAGTTCTTTAAAAATATTGTATTTAGTTATAAAATTAAATTATATAATTTTGTGAAATATTGTATATCGGTTTTATCATATATTGCATGGTTTCACCTATATATACCCCATTACAATTTTGACAGTTTATTTTATAAACTATATGTGATGTTTTACTTTTTACAATTTTTGATTTTAATTTCGACTAGATTTGGTTTTGTAGTTTGTTTGTGGTTTGATAGGCAAATTTTGTAATTATATGGTTAGAAAATTTGATTTATTTTTTCGGATAAATGTTTAACATAAGGAATTTTTATAAACTTTGTAATTGTTTGACTATTATTCATATTTTTTGTTGATTTATTATAAAAAAGAAAAATTCTTTGTTTGATTGTTTCCATTGTTACAGCATTTAAAAAGATGTGAAATAAAATATATATAAAATATAAATTATAAATCCTTTAATTATTGTTGTACTTCACAAATAAAAAGAAATTAAACTTTCATGCATGTCGGTGTTAAAGAAAATCAATAATATCCAACAAAAAAAAAATCAAATATACATACTTTTGAAACCCCTTTTGAGAAGATAAAACACCAAGAAACACTTACACAACTCAATTACCATAGTTTATTACTATCAAATAAAATATGTTTATGTAATCCACAAAAGACTGAGTGGTAAGAAAATTTTCAAAAAAAAATATATATATTTGTAAAGAAAAAAATGTTCCTTTAATTTAAATTTGGTTTGTTAGCAAATATTTGCAAAAGATTTGGCACATTATTGACGCTTTGTATTTATTTATTTATTTACTTATTTTCAGAGAAACCGAGTTTTAATTCATTGCATCAAATTTTTATAATGAAAATATCATCCCAACATATACTTTTACTATTTGACAATATTATTCGAGCATAAAGTGCAATTTGATACATATAGGAAGTAAGTGTAGGTATATTGTTATTATTATTATTATTAAGTCATACAGTAACAAGTAATTATTCGTTTCTAAACTTCTTCATAAAAAGTGTTCTTCGTAAAAATTATTTGTTATACGTTCTTGCACCACTTCGCTAGGCGACAATCATATTTCTCCTTGATTTTCTTATTTTTACCACTAATTACGTTGGAAATATATAAAAGTCGTAAGATGATCATAAATTTAAAGAGAAAGGAAGTGCTTAATAGCCTAAAGTTTAACATTATTATTGAAGTATATATATTGTAATGTAATGTAATATTAGATTTGGAATTCATTATGTATTTACCTATTATATGATTTCAGTATTTGCATAAACTTAAGATATATAATTTATATTATTTTATAAACGAAATTAATGTTAAATTTAATACAGAACATATAACACTTTACAAATGTTTATATTCCAAAATTTCAAAGTCATTTAAAATTGTCAAGATAAAATATGATGTTTGGGATGTGACTGTGTGCAATTCATCATATATGTGTGTTCTGGTGCACATGGTGATATAAATAAAAAAATGATGATGATTATTTATTAGTTACGAAAAATTATTGATTGATTTGATACATAAATAAAGGTTCTAAAAATGAAGAACAGAAAATAAGAAGAAATATCAAACGCGATGTTGAAAAGAAGATATAGAATTATTGTTTCAAGAAATACTATTCGAAGGTTGGTTTAAAATAAAAGGAGAAGCTGAAGAGGATATATTATTTACAATTATTATATTACAATTAAGGTGCAAAAGTTGAAGAGGAGATTCTGAAGAAAATCTAATTTAAGATCGGACTTTTATATTTATTTTAATTGATTGCAAAATTCACATATTTACATATACACACCATATATAAAATTTTGAGCTAGCAGGGATTGAGATAGGTTTTTTGTTAAGAATTTGTAAATAAAATAATATAAATTATAAATATTCAACATTAATTAATATTTTTTTATTATTATTTTAAAATTTTGATATTGATAAATATGGAATCATATGCATGTCTTTGACAACCGGATTCACAAAATAAATTCACTCTGAGAGAGAGAGAGAAAGAGTAACATTACAATATATTTAAAATATTATTCTTTAAAATTTATTTTCGAATATAATTTAAGATAAGACTTTTGTTATTTTTATCTTTTATTATGTAACTCCATTTTCACTTCAACAAATAATGTAATAACATTTTACAAACATAACCAAAAATAATTTTTTAACGATTTCGCGAAAAGTCGATTGAAGAGAACTAATTCAACTTGATTTTCTATTAACGATTTTGTCTTTTTTTTACCAAGAACGCAAACCGAAAAATAAAAAAAATAGAAAAAATACTGATATTCACTTTCCTTTATATATTTGGTAACTAAATTTAAAAAAAAAAAACAAACTATATTCTATCACTTACTTGTACCAATGAAAGTGCCTGAATATTCTCCAGTGGGGCACTGACACCATTCAACTGGAGTGTTACCTACAAACGATACACAATATGTAGTTTAATCGTTAATAATAATTACGAAAAAAAAAAAAAATTGGACTGCGTATTTGGTAACGTATTTGAAATGAAAATAAGCCGTTTCTAAAATTAGTTTGAAAAAATCTTAATGAAAGTGGCTTTTGCATTAAGGTTTTTAATATGACACAAAGCGGAAATCAAAATTTTTGAAAATATAAGGGGTTTAAAAAAAAACCAATAAAAATATGTTTTTTTTTTAATTTGGGGTAATTGTTTCGAGAAAACGTTATTTTCCACATTTTAAATCGAAAACCGAAAATGATAATGATAATGAAAATGTTTCTTACCGTTACACAAAGGAGTGCCCTGGTCGTTATTTAAATTTTTGGTGGTGTCATAGATTACGGTCCCATTCGAGCAAGTAAAGATAATTGAACCACCGCCAGTACTATTGTAGTTAACAGAGCAAGGAACAGTAACGGAACTACAAGTAGCACTGGTGTTGGTATTATTGACGTTCTCTATCCTTTCCTGCTCGCTCAGGACCCAATCTACGACCCATCCGCCTAACTCCTTGTCTAAATTGCTTGCAGCCATTTCGGAACTCACAACTTCACCACTTGATGAAAACTATTGCAAATAGAATCAATTTTTGGCTATATATATGCTTCTCCCAAATGACTTCTAAGAAAAGTAATTAGGCTTGACTTATTCAAGAGGGTTGACTCTTACGAGGGTAATTAACTTTCGGATTAACTTTATTTACATAAGTAAGTATTATTTATATAATAAATTAATGAAAGTGATAATGATGTTTAAACAGGACTGTATAATAAAGGCTGTGATTCTCATGGAAAAATTAGCTAAATTTCTTGGCATATTTTCTTAGAAAAGTATGAAACTCATGTAAGTACAAAGTGTGTACAAAAATTTGGATTATATTTTGAATAAAATCTATATTATAAGTAAAAAATAATCTAAAATACACAAACGTAATAGCAGCAGAAAAGTTTAGTAAGTTAGTTTTTTTTTTCAGTAGAAACTAACAATTTTTCAACAGATCATTTCTTTTCCTTCTGTTTATCTAAATGTAGAATGCTTTTTTTTTCTAAAAAGTGTAAAAGTTGAAACGGTAGCTCAATGTTTATGTTTCTTTTTCAACAATTTTTGTATCACATTAAATGACTTGACACCGATAATAATTATAAGCAATCGAAGATGCAGGAAAACGGTACAACGAATAAAAAAATATCTTCATGCTATAGAAAAGGTTTCAAGTAATTATATTTTTTTCTTATGTTTTTACGTGTATTATAGATATAATAATAATAATAATCAATAAACAAAGTTCTACTTATACAGTGACCGGCATAAATATTGCAACATATGGGAAAAATTTTTATTGTTAAAATATACTAAAAATTTTTGGGAGATAGGTTGTGCATGTCTAGAAAACCCAAAAATTCATTTCGACACACGTCACGTGACCACTAGTATGGCGGTAAATTTAAAAAATATGCCGTGAATCTGCAAAAAGTGAGGTTAGATGATATGATATCCAAAAAAGTTATTTGAAAAAGTTGCTTAGAATTCAGTTCTGAGGCCGCATGCAAATTTTTGACAAAGCTGTTTGAGTATCACCCAAATTTGCAAATAGCACCGCAGTTGAGCTGCTAAAATCGAAAAAAAATGGAAATATGTAATTCAATGAAACAATATTTGGAAAAATTGTGATTTTTATTTTTTTAAATATGTTTACAAAAATTTGCATATAGCCTCAAAATTGAATTCTAAGCAACTTTTTCTAATAACTTTTTTGGATATCATATCATCTAACCTCACTTTTTGCAGATTCACGGCATATTTTTTAAATTTACCGCCATACTAGTGGTCACGTGACATGTGTCAAAATAAATTTTGGGGTTTCTAGACATGTACAATCTATTCCCCCAAAAAAGTTTTAGTATATTTTAATAATAAAAAAATTTCCCATATGTTGCAATATTTATGCCGGTCATTGTATATATTTTTTGACAATTAATGGTCTAATAATATAGCACGAATTGTAAAAATTGAAATGACAGATACTCTGCATAAAATAATCTAGTTATTGTTTATTGGCCATATATAATAAGGCGCTTATTTTTTATGATAAATTTAGCATTATTAGAATTTTTAACATTTACCTAATTATCGTTAAATCTAAATACTAGCCAATTGAATCCAAGAGATAGATATTTTAATTTAAAAACTCATTCAAACCGCAAAATCTGCTCTGCTTCTACATAGTGTGAATAAAGTCAATATTTGCTTACACTTTATTTATGAAAACTATATTATTACAAATCATCCCAACTCCGTGCTCCACCTAAAAGATACTACACGGAGCTACTTATTCTAAGTACTATACGGATTCCATAACAATTGAAATGTTCCTACTCTAACTAAATAATTTCCCTATGATTCTTAATATTTGCTTACGGGGTTTCGTTTAAGAAGCTCGTGACTGTACATATGGACGTTGAAATGTACATAGGTTTATATTTAATCTGAATCATTAGGTATGGAGATTATTTTATTTTACCTGGACCTACCACTTACCTCAAGTTGCATATTAAGGATGAATTAATAACTAGAATGGGAATATAATCCTACTAATGAATGCCAAGAAGAGAAGCTAATTACATATACCATTAACTCGAAAGTTGTATTAATCACTGTATAACAGAAAAAAAATATATTCTTTAGCAACAAAAATACAATAATTAAATCAAAACAAGAAAAAGAAGAAACCAGTAAAAATAGTTAAAAAATATTTCTTAATTATATTTGATTATGCCAAAATAAATGTCCTTGGAAATTTTTGATATAATACTTACAAATTGTTGATTTTTTGCTTTATATAATTACTCGGATATAATTTATTTAATGGTTAAATTAAAGAATTATATGTCGCTTTTAGTAAATAATATCCTCGACCTCTGTTCCTTTTAGGCATAAATGCATTCCGTCGGGCCAAGACACTTTTATGCTGCCAAAAGGACGAAAATTTTAACAGATTATTTTCCTACGTAGAATTTAAAAATGGAATCATATATAGGACGTTGCAAACTTCTCCTAGACCCCTCATCAGAAACTGTACTAAACTGGACGTACGTTTCGATAGCAAAGCTATCATCATCAGCAGATACACTGAACTGAATAACTACACTAAAACTACCCTAATTTATACCTAATAAAAACAAAATAAGAATTAGAAATGTGAGAAATTAGTGACAGAAAAAATAAGAAATATGTTAAATTACCATTTTATCCAAGTTATACGAAAGGTCCACAAAAAATTTTCTCTAAATTCAATCTTGATATAGCAACTACTTCAAATAATAGTCTTAAAAATATTTTAGGTAACCCTAAGGATCAAGTAGATAATTTGGACAAATTAGGTATTTATAAAATATCTTGTAAAGATTGTGATCATGTATATATTGGGCAAACTAAAAGATCAATTAAAACGCGTTACAAGGAGCATTTGGCTCATCTTAAATTTAGAAGGTTTGACAAATCTAGTGTAGCCTTACATATGCTTGAATTAAACCATAAAGTTGACAATATAAAATTAGTTAAAAACGTAAGCAACTATGTGCAATTAAATTGTTATGAAAGTATGGATGATGATCCCTGCATGATAGGAAAAGTATGGAAATATACAGGGTATTCCACGTAAGTGGTTCATTAAAAGTTTACGATGTTCTATTATTTACTTATATTTGAGATTTTGGCACCAGTATCTGTTCGATTGGAACTATAAATGTAAAATACCTTAACCAACATATCACTTCCGGTTGACCGGAAATGGATGTCAACTTTGTTATTTTAAATAGAATGATATAACTTTTTATTCATTTTTGGATTCTACAGCTATAAATACGTCAGTTTTCATTAGCTATTCCTATAGCTACATGTTGCCGTTTTTGAGTTATTTAAGTTTTTCTTTTTTTTTAGTCATAATCATTGCATCATTGAGAAATTAATATCTCGGTTAATACTACAAGTAGAGACTCTAAATTTGCTATGTTATGAATGTAGATATAGAAATGTAGAAACGGTAAGCACACTTTACATTCTAACATACAGGGTGTTCAAAACTGAGGAACAAAGTGACATAGTTTCAAATGCAGAAAACTATTTTTTTTTAAATAGAACACCCGGTATTTTAATTCGGAATTAGAAAGCAAATATCATCCCTTATCGCTTTATGTAAGCATTCCCTATACCTATCTTTAATAGATTTTGAGATATGAGCGACTTTTTGTTAAACAGACTAAGTATTCTTTTTTTTTAAATAGAACACCCTGTATTTTAATTCGGAATTAAGAAGTAAATATTCATCCCCTATCACTTTATATCAGCATTCCCTATAACCTATCTTTAATAGATTTTGAGATATGAACGACTTTTTGTTAAACAGACTAAGTAGCCCTATCTTTGCGTGTTTGTAGCTGGCTCTGAATGGGATTAATGTCAAATTCATTCACTAACCAAAAGTGTTTGTGTATATCATTGTAACTACATTTTCGCACAACGCAATATTAATAGAAATGACTATCCGAACAGACATTCTTGTATGGTTATTCAAAAATAATACATGAATTTGACGTGAATCCATTTCAGAGCCAGCTACAAACATTTAAAGATAGGTCTACTTAGTCTATTTAACAAAAAGTCGCTCATATCTCAAAATCTATTAAAGATAGATATAGGGAATGCTCACATAAAGTGATAGGGGCTGATATTTACTTCCTAATTCCGAATTAAATTACAGAGTGTTCTATTTCAAAAAATTGAGTTTTTTGCATTTGAAAATATGTCACTTTGTTCCTCAGTTTTGAACACCCTGTATGTTAGAATGTAAAATGTGCTTATCATTTCTTAGAGTTATAACTACATTCATAACATAGCAAATTTGGAGTCTCTACTTGCAGTATTAACCGAGATATTAATTTCTCAATGATGCAATGATTATGACTAAAAAAAAAGAAAAACTTAAATAATTCAAAAACGGCAACATGTAGCTATAGGAATAGCTAATGAAGACTGACGTATTTATAGTTGTAAAATCCAAAAATGAATAAAAAATTATATCATTCTATTTAAAATAACAAAGTTGACATCCATTTCCGGTCAACCGGAAGTGGTATTTTGATTAAGGTATTTTACATTTATAGTTCCAATCGAACAGATACTGCTGCCAAAATCTCAAATATAAGTAAACAATAGAACATCATAAACTTTTAATGAACCAGTTACGTGGAATACCCTGTATAAAAACAAACATATTTTAATGAATTCAGATTTAGGACCCTTAAATTCTTGTCTTTATAGTACTTGTACCATGACCTTTTTTAGGTATAAATTAGGGTAGTTTTAGTGTAGTTATTCAGTTCAGTGTATCTGCTGATGATGATAGCTTTTCTATCGAAACGTACGTCCAGTTTAGTGCAGTTTATAGTGAGGAGTCTAGGAGAAGTTTGCAGCATTACCAGTACCACAGTTTGGGGTATTTCTGTCATATGTAGGACGTTCTATTTAAAATAGTGAAGTATTGTTAAATTTAGGTATTTTTTTTCAGCTGGCGGCAATAGATACCGCCCGATGTTAGTTCTTTACTATCAAGCTACGCGGAAACTTTTTTCTCTTGCTGTACCATTCATATAGTGTTTAGAAGATATTCCATTAGTTTCTGGGTGACGCATTTTTGGCTGCAGACAGTGTATATCATGAATAAAAAGCATAATTAAAAAATTAGATGGCTCTTATTTTTTTTCTAATCAATGGGGCTACCTAGGAAAATATAATTTAAATGAAAAAGCCAGAAAGACTAGAAAACCAGAAAAAAAAGAGAAAGTTTGATGCTGCACAGCCCAATGATGAAACTATTATTAAAATTAGATAACTATTTTTGCCTACTCAATTTTCAGTAAGTAGCTAGAATAAAGCTTATAGTAATCCATACTAATTACCTATAGCTTGTCATTAAGTGTGCGTTTTGTGCTTCATTGCTGTAAAGAAAAATAAACATTCTAATAAAGAAATATTATTCCCAATAAATGAAAATACATTTACTCTTTATTTTCTCCTTTTGTTATTTCAAATATGTTATTAAGTTTCCTCTCGAGATTAAAAGTAATATATTGTTAAAATCTTCGTTCTGTTTGGCAGCAATTTATCCTCGCATGTTTTTGTATATTTAGTTTTTTTATTGAAAAATATGTCTTGGCCTAAATGGTACAGAGATAGGGAATGTTATTTTTGAAAAGGAATATATAGTTCTTTAATTTAACCATTAAAGAATTTCTATCCAGGCAATTAGTGTGAATATCAACACTTTATAGGTATTATATTAATTCAAAACTATCTAAGGGCATTTTTTTTTGGGAAAATCAAATGCAATTAAGAAACTTTTTAGACATTTTTACTGGTATATATTCCTTTCCTCGTCTTAATTTAATTCCTGGATTATTGTTGCTAAAGGGTATATTTTTTTCTATTATACTTTCTATTGTAATATAACTTTCGAGTTAATGACATATAATTAACTTCTCTTCTTGACTTTTATTAGTAGGATTATATACCTATTTGTATTATTAATTCATCATGTTCTTTAATATGGAAGATGGAGTAAGTGATTAGTCTAGGTAAAATAAAACAATTTACATACCCACGATTCAGGTTAGATATAAATCAATGTACATTTCAACGTCCATATGTACAGTGACGAGCTTCTTAAACAAGACGCTGTAAACAAACATTGATTTTATTCACACTATGTAGGAGCAAAGCAGATCTGCATGATAGGGAAAGTATCGCTTCGATTACAGCTTTATTTTTTATTTTAGGAAAAAATTTTCTCATAATGCTGCGTACCTAAGTATTTGGAATGTACAGGGTGCTTCAAAAGTAGGAAAACGCATTAAATCCGCTATTTTAAATGGAATACATACTCTCTATGTTATTCCATTTTTAAGTTCTACCAAGAAAAATAACATCACTTTATATAGCTACCTTATATCTATCCCTGAAAACAGTGTTGTTATTTTCGATTTTGTAAAGAAATACATATTTGTGTCTAAATATCTTACATACATACTTTGCTGATACCCTGATATTCCCCTTTCCACCATTTCCTTTTGATTATTATTACTATTATACAACTGTAAGACTAAAATCGATATAATTATATACAGGTGTCCACTATAGTCCTGAACATTTGCTTAACTTTAGCCCACGCTAACTTGATTTTTTTAAGTAGCAGAAAAAACACTTTTAATTTATATTAATCGTTGACGTGATGTCAATGAAAATTAATGAAAAATTTTATTTATAAAATGCGTGAGGTAACATCCCTCTCATACTATTTTGTAGATAATTAATAATTTTAAATAAAACCAAGGAATTTTTCATTAATTTTCATTGTCATTCGTCCTTCTTACGTCTGAGTAATTGCTTATTTACTTTCTTATTTATTTTATTACTTAATTACTTAAATAGCACAACAAAATATGTCCCTAATGAAAAGTATTTACACGTAGCAATCATTTTTAATTATCAAAATTTATAGCAGATATTCAAAAATACATCCTGTTTCTGTTAAGTATATTTTTACCCTTTTTGTAAATTTTGGGGTAGTTCTTCAATAATCCTACGAAATGGATAGAAATGCCTCCCTCATTCTATTCTTCCTATTTTCCTATGTGGATAACTCTTTTTTATATACAAGTTTCCTTAGGTACCCCTCAAAAACAAAGAAATCGTAGAAAACGTATTACATAAAACAAGTTATTTTTTGACAGTTTTGACTTTTAATTATTACGGTAAAACAATTACCATAACCTACCAAATATGGATAATATTGTTTCTACTAATCATAGCCGAATGATATTAAATTTCTTTCTAATTAAAAAAAAAACGTGCTATTAGTTTTGCATTTTATGATTTGATACTGATGTACGTGCACTTACTAATTTGCGGCTTCATTTAGTTATACCGCGTTTGCATATTAAGCTAGCTTCGAAATTAATGAAAGATTCATGGAATTTATTTAAAAATAATCATCCAACGTAAGGGTTAATTAAGTATAGGCTGCTATTTAAAAAAAAATCAATTTACCCTGGGCCAAATTTAAGCAAACGTTCAGGATTATAGTGGACACCCGTATATAATTACATCAATTTTAGTTTCATTGTTGTATCAAACTAACTATGAATGTATGGCATTTAAAATATGAATATCTGAAATACATGCATATATAAATTACACCGCCTTAACTGAAAGCTTGCCGCAGGCCCTTTTTCTACAAAAGCGTAAATAGCACCGTTGTTACATATAGTAGCATATATAAAGTAATGTTGTATTTCTTCGTAGAATTTAAAAATGGAATAACATATAGGGTATATACATTTAAAATAACGGAGTAAGTATATGTTTTTCTACTTTTGGAACACCTTGTATACTCAAAGAAGTTTTAAGTTATGTAGTATTGAATTCTGTAAAATATTTGTATAAGAGGCATTTTATACAATCAAAAATGAAGCTGTAATCGCAGATCCAGTCTCCGATGGGACAGGCTGTACATATGTGATTTTTTGAGAAGTTAATTTTAGTTGGTATTTTTTCTAATTTTTGAATTAAAAATTGTTTCTTGTAATTTATAATTGTAAAATGAAAGATTAATTTTTCAATCACTATGCAAAAGCAAATGATACAATTGAATTAGAACTGACAAAGGTTATATAGATATCCGAAAGAAAACAGGTAGAAGTTTATTAAAATTCTTTTCCTTTGAGAGAATTGACGAATTACCAGGAGAAAAAGACCAACTAGTAAAAAGATTACAAAAAGAAATAGAACATAAAAATAATAAACATCTAAAACGAGATCGCACAAATCGGCAAATTATTGCTTCTATTTGCTTTTAGTTACAATTTTTTTGCTTCATTCTTTTGTATGCACCGTTTAATTTTAATGAGATATAATTGTAGCATTTAGATCCATGGAAATAAAATTTCCATTAAAGCATCTGTTATTTCTATGTATTAATTTGCTACGTTTCGTTGTTGATTAAAATTATTATGGCGTTATATTATTGAATTAACAACGATTCATATCTGTAATAAAAAAAAAAAATACTTTTTAATTTTTTTTTTTCAGTAAATATTTATGAAGTTTTTACCTTATCAAGTTTTCACTTAAATTGCCACTTATTCAAAATCAAAAACTATATCAAGTTGACATTATACACTTATAACATCCAAATTTTAAAAATGAGGCATAAACTAACGTTAAACATTATTCGCAAACCAGACGCTAACACACATATGTGAAAACTCGAATAAGGTACAAGTGTTCGAACAGATAAACAACTTTTTTTCAAACCTGTGAGGTTTTTACAAATTTTAAGAAAACAGATATTTGGTTATTTTTAGTGAGGAACATTTAAAATTACACAAATCGAAATTATTAATCTAAGGAATATTGAATGACATAGCAAAAGCAAATAAATATTGACCTTAATTGAATACATGTTAAGTTAATTTTATTTAAAAAGACAGCAGGTTAATATGAAAGAGTAAGATGCGGGCAATCATTTATAAAATTAAATTATTATATATAGGTATTACATTGACATCTCTGAAACTAATACTATTTTTATGGTTTTTTATGTTGAACATTTCTTTAATGAATATTTTTTGACAATTATGGCCTGTATTATCATTGTGATGTGTTAATGCAGATGAATTTGCATTTTTAGTTTTAATACTATATTTATGTGCATGTATTCATTTCTTTCAATATTGTTTAGTTTGTCCTATGTAGATACTATTACAGACGTTGACAATCTATTTTGTAAATAGCATGTTTTAGTTTTATTTAAATAATTTGGTTTTTAACTCTTCCTCTTGACTCTATGTGAGTACTTATCGGTATCATGATAAAAGGTGAATTGAAAAATATTGAGTTAAATTGATAAAATAGTGAAGATGTGATAAAATTGTAAACGGCACAAAAACACTAACATATTAAAATTAACTGGATGAAGTCAAACAATGGACAGAGTGCATTTGAGTTAGTCCTTTTGCTTCATTTACTCTTAGGTCTTAAGATGGGTGGTTTAACTACTTGCAGCATGTCACCATTATTTAATTGTTTATTACTAAAAAGAGTTTGTGAGATTTGGATCTGATTTTTAATTCACCCCTTTTATCATTAAATTAGTTTATGTGTTACTAAATTATATGATTTTAATAAATTCTCAATATTTTCTAAAATTTTGAAGATGGAATTAAATGTAATGTAAGTTTTTTTTTTGTTTCACCTGATGCATTATTATTATTATTGTTAAGTTCTTTAAAATTAGTTATGTTTTTAATTCTATTTAAGCTATTTTTAATGTATGTATTTAGTTATAGTGTTTATAGAATGGGCATGCATTTAATCTTTCAATGATTACGTGCATGCCCATTCATGCAATTATATTGGCTATCGTCGACATTTACAATTAGGTGTTCCAAATTGAACAAATTTCTAGATGGAAATCGACTAAATTAGCAAATTTCTTCGCTAACAAGAGTTTAAACATCTAAATACACTCAATCAAATCCCTCATACGTATGTTACGCATATATACAGTCGCGTAGAGAATGCAATTAAGAACCGAACTAAAACTTAAACAACGAACTCATTGTTTATAGAATAGTTATCTTTTTCAACATTGATTTGATTTTGTTAAGATGTTTATTTTCACGGAAAGCATGACAACGGTCTATTCTAATCTATTGATGACACTAAACTTAATAATAATAATAATACAATTTATTTCAACATGCAACAGACAGCAAAAGGTATAAGTTATAAATAAGTCAAACATACAAGAAACGAAAAATGAAATGAAATTATAGCTATATGACCTTAGAAGGAAATCGTCCAAGGCGTAGCAGCTTAAATTAAGCAAGTATTTCTTAAGAGCCTTTTTAAAGAGATAATAGTTTGATATACACTTAATAGGAGTAATAGAATTAAAATTTTAATATATTCCTGAGTGGGCAGCTTTAAAATACCAAACTGTGGTTATAGTTTCATTCTTATTTATTAAATTAATGTCTATAAAGCTAAAACTATTCATATTATTTTCATTTTCTACTGTAAATTGCAACCCAGGGTGAAACAAGTTGAATGTTTTTAATGTTAAATCTTTTTTATCTTCTGGTACAGTGAGAACGCAATCGTCGACCTATCTTTTATAAAAGAAAATATGTTTTATTATTATTTTTTAATTTTTTTAAAATTATAAATTTTTAATTTTTCCATTCTTAAACTAGCAATAGTTGCCTAAATGCGGGAACCCTTAAGGTTTGATTTTGGTGGTATGTCTGGCGACTGCGATAGCAATTGCATGACTGCTTTTATGTATTTTATATAACGCATTCGTATAGGAATATATTTAAAGAATACAAAATATTAACACTTACAAGTTTATATATATTGTGAAATTGATGTGTAGATGTTTTTTAAAAAATATAGACAAATTTGTTAGAAATGGTGACATTCACCATTACAAGACAAGATCGTATGGAGATTTTCGCATTCCTTTTGCTAGATTAAATGTAACCAAGAAGTCACCAGAATGTATAGATTGAAAATTATTTAACGCTTTACCTGCCCGGATTAAGGAATGCAAAAATATCAAAAAAGTTAAAACACCTGTAAAGGAATATTTGTCTAAAGGTGCTTTTTATACTTTGGACGAATATGTGTAGACATATATATTCTTATTTTTTAGTTTTAATTTTTTATTGTATAATTTAACTATATGACGAAACCTATACATGTTCTCAAGTCTTATGGTGTCAATAAATTATTATACGAACATTTGGCTGCAGTCGCAAATGCGGTCACCAGACGCACCACCGAATTCAGACCTTTAGGAGTGCCAAATCTCTGTTTATAAAACTTATTTTAAAAATTCAAATATGATCTTTGTAAACAAAATTTCAATGCAGTGGTAAATTCTTTTAAATTGAATTTGGTATGTAACTGTAACTCATTCCACCTTTCGTGTATGCAATCTGATGCCAAATCAGTGAGTATGTTCGTATATGTATAATGATATTACATCCGAACTAATGAATTTATGATTTTTTTGGTATTAGAGAAATCGTTTGTGTGTTTGCAGTATTTGACTTTTTTCCGAGAATTTTGTTAATTATATTTGTGAACGTAATTTTGAGATTCAATCTAGTGTCGCAAATATTCGGATGATTTTAATAATCGGAATATTCGAATCGGAAGGTTAGAATATTCGGAATGATATTCCGATTCCATTTCACCCGATATACTTGTACCAATTAGAATTATTTTTTTTTGTATAACATTAGAATGAATGACTAAAAAAAAAACGGTGTCCATTGCTTTTTAGATATCGTGGAAGAGGTTTTAAAAAAAAGTTGTCTCCTTTTTTTAATAGACATCATGTGGGAGGAGTAATTATAAAATACAGAATCATCCAAATCGAAATCTAATAATCGCAATCAGTCGAATATTTCAATAATCGGTATCAACGAATATTTTAATTCGGAAACTCATTACACTAATCCAATCTATCACCGTACTGTTGTATGGTGTTCTAGGTTTCTAGAACGCAACCTATACTTCCTACATCCAACGTTTTACTTTTAAAGGGTCTGAAGCGAATCCATAAAACTTTACTGACCGCACAACGTTTAAATTTAAATTTCATTCCCTCCGATATTAGATTACCATCTCCGACAGTTTATGCGTCAATGCAAAATAGAGGGCGCTCCTCTCGCTTGATTCAATAGCGGTCGTCGTCTTCGAGTCCGTTTAGCCTCAGGAAATGGAAGAAGTATTCTCCTTCAGCGCTTTATATTTACGGCCGACACGCTGGGTTTGTTGGTTTGAATTATGCAGATGGAATTCGGCGCGCTATCTATCAATTGCTTACGCCGGGGTTCTTTCCATTTCCTCGTTGTTTATTGCGAGAGCAAGGCAAGAGAAATCGACTGGAAACAACAGCGGTGTAGGAGATATCTAATTGGTTACCGTTCATGACCGCAGACGGTGAAGTTTTCGTATGAAATTCGTATAAATAGTTCGAAATCTATGAAGTATACAAGCTGTTCCACGTGGTGTGGAACAGCCTGTATAGCCAGTCATAGTGGCATTCTCACGGTTAATTGCTTAGGCATTGTCATTTGATATTAATTAATCAGCAATGCTTAATATCAATCTTTTGATATTACTTTTACTCCAAATCAAATAAATAAAGTTGCAACGTGTACTCAACAGTGAATTGAGTGAGTGAAATAGTGTTATTGCATAGAATAACTTATATAGAATGGCAACTGAAGCAGTGGAGGTGAAGCTGTATTTGACGCCCTCTGGCAAAACACGCCACCACTAAATAAGTGGCACGTATTTAAATAGGTTCAGGTATTTTCTTTTAATTTCGAAAGATCGTACACTAAAGTAATACACCATTATAAATATATATGATACATATTCTATAATGGTGTACTACTTTGGTGAACAAGCTCTCGTTTTGTTTTATAAAAACACAAAAATATAAGAGCTCATTCTTTATTGGAAAAAATATGTATATCGACAAATGTACAATGAATATAATCAATATTAATATACTACACACCCTCATAAAAAAAAGTGTAATTGTAGAATATTTAAGTGTTAAAGAACAGCATTTATTTTAATCATGAAACCGTTATACAAACTACAACTGCAACATAAAACCAAGGCTTGAAAGCATAAATTGATTTGCATCGAGAATATTGGCACAATTGTAATTTTGAAAAAAAAAACTGCAATTTACTTAAATTGAACAACTGTTTCTCGGTGATTATAATAATTTACCATATTTTGCATCACCATGGTATTATCTGCAGCGCAGCTAGTTTGTGATTAAACATATAAACTTACTGTGGGAATGGGTGTTCTTGAGTGCATCAGGTAATATTAAATGTTTACATTTCTTAGAAAAAAGTACATTAAATACAAAAAGAGGACCAAAAAACTAAATATATAAACTAACCAGCAAAGATACCGCCACCTTCAACTCCATAATAGATGAATTTCCATCCCTATTTAAAAAAAAAAAACAATACAAAATGAAACGAATTAAGCAGCCAAAAAAATGTACTTACCAAAATATTTCTCGTATTATTATATAACTTAATGGCAAAGAAAGCCGTAAAACAACGGTATTACAACCACGACGCCGCACAACACCCAATGGCGTTCGATGACATATCCGACTTCTTGGGCATGTTGATAATATCATGGTTTTAAAATCCATTGCGACACACTTAGTTATGGCGCATTCGGAAAGAGGCTGCTGGAAACATATTCTAGCGGGAAACGGAGAGTCCTGTGTTATTGCATCAATGAATTAAGTTCATTATTTTAATTAGAAGTTCACTCTATAACAATATTGATGGCTTTTCTTCATTCTCCTACTGAAATATAAAAGTGATAACACGCGGTTATTAAGTAAATCAAATAAAGTTATCAAAACTGGTGTTCGTTACGACATTGAGCCAATCAACTACCATTTTATGTTCAATGAT
>RXPK01000145.1:1418196-1648995 GCA_004143645.1 Protaetia brevitarsis | reverse complement strand
ACATGTCCGAAACGTTTCACATTAATTGACACGTAAGATTTGTTTAATTGAAACAATAATTTATGCCGCATTCGAAAACGGTACTGGTATCCGAAGCCGTGTAAATTGTTCGAAAATCTGCGGAAACGAACAAACGAATACGCAGGAGCGGCTAATTTCCACGGAATACGCGAAAATAACACCAATTAATAAATTAATTAAGATCGAAAATCCGAGTGCCCATTTCTTGCATCGGCGCGTTGAAAATTTATAACTCCGGCAGTAAACCGAAACAAGTCGCAAAAACGCCGTTGGGAAAAATTTTTATAGGAAATGCCTTTGGGCTGTCTGTACGCAGATTAAATCTAGTCGTTATGAACTGGAAAAAAACGTTTTTATCGTAAATTGGGATAATTGCCTACTGCGAAAAGCCAATATAGGCAATAACGTTTTGTTGGCGTCTATATGTTTTTATAAAGTAGAAGAGCCTACACTGAACCAAAAATCGGGGCAATGAAATAATGCATTAAAATTGGTCCAAAGAACGAGTTCGTCAAATCGATGAAAATGATTTTATTAAACGCCGACGAAATTTATTGGATAATGAGTCATTCTTTGTATTAATGAAAGGAAAATCATTGAAAGTGAAATGATAGCTTCTTGATTGACTCAATCAAATATGTTATTGTTGTAACGAAAACCAGTTTTGTTTTAACAACTTTATTTGGTTTAACTGAACGACTATCAGTGTTATGTATGAAATCCAGTAGAACAATGAAGAAAGAAACCAGTACGGTGAATTATATTTGTTGCTATGCCAATCGTAAGTGGTTGACTTAATGTGTCTTATTCGTAATTTTAATAAATTTTAGTTATTGTTATAGATTAAACTTCTGATTAAAATAATGAACTTAATTCATTGATGCAATGATCGCGTTTCATTCACTTAATTCACTGTTGAGTAGGCCTTGCAGTTTCATTTAATTGGCGTTTAATTAACAAGCGTCTTTAACATTCTCCAAGAGCAAATTCACTTCACATCAGCCATCGTGTCTCAAGTATTATTCTCGATTACCCCCTAAGAGATCAGAGTTTAGTTAGCACGTCCTTTAGAGACCACAAGTCAAACTCTCACTCAGTCAGTGAGTTCTTGCAATACATTGCAAACCATTGAACTAACAAAGAAGGTATCATTTAATACTTTATTGCGTTTATATCGTGAATAATTTTATGAAAATTGTAAGTAAAAATAACAGTATATATGCATGCTAGAAGCAGGGCTGCCCGCATGTATGTAAAATACAAACATTTCAATACGTATTTGAAATACGAAATACTATTGAAATAATATTGCTTATGCATTTTGTATCTTGTATTTGAAATATATTTTTGAAATATTTTACGCTCTGTGCCTCCTTAACCTTACTTTAATTAGTTACTAAACTTGAGAATTTTGGTTGTGAATGCATTTCGATTTCGTATTGCGTTTGTATTTCGATAATAATAATTATAATCTTATTGTAATGAAATCGTTGGAAATGATGGAAACAAATAATAACGAAATTGACAACATTTCCATGATTTTAATTGCCAAATATTTCAAAATATTAAAATTGGATCGAGATAAGAAGAAACGAACAAAAATACTATTTCAAAAAAAAAGAGTTTAATTTGCAAAGTTTATACATACTCCTTCAAGAAGTTGTTTATTAGATAAACTTTTTTAAGTGCCTGTTTATTTAAAACGAAATGAAAATGTGAATAAAGAGTTACTAGAACACAATAGCGTTTTATTTTTTTTTAAATGGCATTAAAGATATTTTACTTACATTATTATGAAGGAAAATTTTCTCGATCACTAAAATACTTTGTTTTCTTTAAATATTTTGTTTATAAATAACCTGAAATAAATGTATTTTATATTTGAAGTTGGTCCATATTGTAGTGTTGTATTGGAAATAGGTAAAAGTGGGTATTTGAGTCTGAAACTCACTTTAATTAGTTTTAAAAATCATTTTTTACCACTTAAACTGTTTCAACGTTTTATAATAATAACTTTACTTAATATGATCTTAGAAGTTTAAATTTTATGACTGTAAATATCTATATTTATCAGTTTATTTTCATTATATTTATTTATATATTAAAGATTTTATTCTTTTTATGTATTAATGTATTTAGGTATAGGGAATTCTACATAAATTTAAACTAGAATTTTAAGGTCAATCGAAAAACATAAAAAACATATATAGGATGTTTTATATAAAATAAACAAGTTTACGTCAACACAGTTAACCTGTATATCTAGAAATGTTGCAGGCTTGTGTATATTTTGCTTGATTAGCTCAAATCGCTATTACTAGATTGCCAGATTTTCTAATTTTTGTCGGTAAATAATTTTCTATACATCAATTGCTGTAGTTCATCGTTGAACACTTGTATACGCTGTTTTAGTACTGTTGAAATGCATCCTCGTATACCTGTCTTTTTTGGATTTTGTTTCGTCCAGCAAATAAGACATTATTATAATTATTTCGGTGAGTTTGAAATGCGTTTCTGAAATGTACTAAAGCTACAATGAAATATAAAATTTGTAAAATCATATAGATATCTAACAAACATGAATGTTTCACGTATCCAATTGTAATTGTGCACTCTTGTTTAAATATTACAAGACTTCATAGTAAATTTAGTCTTCATTTCATAGTAAATTTAGTCTGAGGATCACGAATTCAAATGTGTGAACCATTCTCAACATAAAACTACTTTTATTTCATACATTTTGGCATACAGCTGTGGTGTATCACTTAATTTGGGATAGAATGCAAAGACAAGGATTTCCTAACAAAAACTATCTAAGGTGACGGTATTAATATATTAATCGCTTCAGCTACAGAAAAAAACTTCGAGAATTCGTTGGAAAGTCATGTGTAATCAACGCCACACCAGAACCCGATATTCAACTTCCTGAGACAACGTTAAAAGTAGAACGCGTGCTATCATGTTTCTTACAAAAACGAAACTAAAATACTAAACGTTAAATATTCGATTATATTTTTAGAAAATAGTTGAAGTTAAGAATCGAAATTCCGTCCGTCTGTACAAGTCCATACCGTAGCCGGACGTGGTAAACGTGTGTGGTCAAGCGATCGGCGTTTTTTTTTTGTTATCCGATGTTGATCACGACGGAACGTGACTTGTCACAAGCGATTCAATTGAATTCGACTGGTCGGCCGTGCTCGTCCAGTTCATTGATTGATTTTACACGCCATTCTTTATCGTTTTAATTGAAAATGGGAGGACGTTGGAATTAAAATTGTTCGTCACGTGAAAGAAATGAACCTTTTGCATTTGACTGAGATTGAATAAAAGAGGATCGGTATTCAATTTTCTGCTGTGCTTTTTAAAACTATTGGCGCTAAATTTTAAGAACAAAACAAAGTACAAGTAAACAGTAAAACTGTGAAATTCGAAAAACATTATTTAACATTGTGCATTCATTAATTCAGTCTTAAATGTAATTGTGTATTGAAATCCATAGACTGGTTAGTGAAAGCGTATATGAAGTAATAGAAACTGATCATAAACCGTTAGTTCACATTTTTAAAAAACCTTTAATAAAATGTCCTATGCGGATACAACGTATGTTATTAGATTTGCAATTGTATGATTTAAATGTTATATATAAACCAGGAAAAGAGATGCATATTGCTGATGTTCTTTCTTGTTTACCTAATCAAAATGATAGTGAAAACCCTATATTTTCAACAGATATGAATGTCAAATCAACTTATTAACTGATAATTTTCCGATAAGCTCTAGTAAATTAAAATTGTTTAAGCAAAAAACTTTAAATAATAAAACACTGCAATCTGTAAAACAATATGTGCAAAATAGGTGGCCCAAAAGTAGATCAGAATGTAAAGATTATAAAAAATTGTATTGGAATGTACGAGAAGACATTGTTTTAATTGATGATTTACTATATCGTGCAAATGCTCTTATTGTTCCAACTTCATTAAGGAAGGACATGCTATCGTTATTGCACATAAATCATCTTGGGGTAACTAAAACTAAACTTAGAGCTCGTGATGTGTTATATTGGTCTGGTATGTTTACAGATATTGAAAACATGGTATTGTCTTGTAGTGTATGTTTAAGATTTTCGAATGGTTATGCAAAGGAACTTCTAACTCCACATCCCGTACCAAACTTTCCTTGGGAAATAGTAGGAGTAGCGAGTTCTTCCAATTAAATAATTGTAACTATTTATTAATTATTGATTATTTTTCTAAATACGTTGAAATCAAAAAACTTCATACTACAACAGCAAAAGTTGTCATTGAAACTTTACAGAATGTATTTTCAGCGCATGGTATGCCGATAGTTCTCTTTTCAGATAATGGTCCTCAATTTTCTTGTTTTGAATTTAAAGATTTTTTTCAAGAATGGAATATTAATTATGTAAGTCCATTGTACCCTAGATCAAATGGTGTGGTTGAAAGATCTACACAAACTATAAAAAGTATTTTAAGGAAATGTTTTTTTTTCTAAAACTGATATTAATGTAGCTTTACTTGAGTATAGGAACACTCCTATTTCTAATAACATAAAATCACCTGCGAAACTTCTTTTTGGAAGAAAAATTAGAGGCTTCTTACAAATTCAATATGAATCTTTAAAACCTCGTAATGTTAATTACAATGAACAAAAAAGGCATCTTCATACTCGTCAAAATGTACAAAAGTGGTATCATGATCAACATAGTAAAACATTAAAACCATTTAGTATAGGAGATAAAGTTTACATTAAAAATAATAAAATATGGACGCCTGGTGTAGTTTGTAAAAAATATGATGTTCATTCTTATTTAGTCAGAGAAAATAATTCAGATATGATTAAAAGACGTAATTGTACCTTTGTAAAAGAGCTAAATGAGGATAATTGCTATGATAATTACGATACTGCCTCTGATGATGAAAAATTTAAACCAGCCTCAGAAAGAAAATAAAAAAATAATAATGTATTTGTACAAAATGAGTTCTAGTGAATCTTCCTCATCTACATCTAATGACCCACCAGGGCAAGTTAAAAAATCTAAGTATGGCAGAGTTTTAAAAACACCATCCAGATATGCTATTCGTGATTATAATAACAAATAGTTGTATTGTATTTGTTAAGTAGATATACTCCAAGATAGCACACTTACATTCATAAATGGTGTTTAATATATTTTAAGATAATATTTTTTCGGCTATAGCACGTCATCCTCACGTCTTCTACAAGTCACATATAATAAGAAGAACAAAAATAATCCCCAGTAAAAACGATAAAAAGCACGAAAATAAAAGATCAAATTACTATAATTTGATTCTTCATCTATTTCAACTAGATGTTTTATAAACCTATCCGAATATATTTTTGAGTAAATGTTTCCGCAAAGCAAATTTAAATCTTTTTAAGGTTTGTAGTTTCTTAAAAGCATCGGACGACAAGTCAAAAAGGCGAAGTGCTATATCGAAATCGGAGATCTCTTAGACCCGGTTCTACAAGCACAGGATAACGATGGAATAGTGTTATTCCTAGAGTAAATATTTTTATGCCGTTTTACAAGTGCAGAATTAAAACGTATAGAATAAGTTACGGCATAAAGCAAGTATAAGTTACCTGGCACTCCGACAGTCCGATAAGTTTATTCCGATCTTTTTCTTCGTTGTGATTGGTCAAAAGAATCTGTCAATTTCAAAACCATAACCTTGTTTTATTATCCTAAACATCCGTTTGCAGTATATAGTAAATACTATTCCGCAGACATTGAAAGTTAAATTAGGTATTTCAATAATTTTTTTTATACAAATGCGCCAATTGCTTATTTTCAAAATTAATAATGGACATTAATGATGTGGCAGTATTTGAATCAGATGAAGAAGAAATGTTAGAACATCGTGATAGGATTAGACGGCTCCAAAGATTTAAAATAAGATACACATACGTAGTTATGACGAATTATTTATTTATGTATTTAAAAATGCGTTACAGAATTAATTTCTTTGAAGAATTCTTTAATCGCTTTCGTCTGAGGAAGAATACTTGTTTTCTTTTACTGCAAGAAATTGAAGAAGACTTAAAGTCTCCAACAAACAGAAATTCTGCACTAACTGCTGCTACAAAACTTTTACTAACATTGAGATTTTCTGCAACAGGATCGATGCTATTAGTAGCAGGTGATTTCGCTAGAGTCAGTAAAACTTCTGCATGTAAATCTGTGAAAGTGGTGACCAACGCTATAGCTCGAATGTCAAACAGATACATTTATTTTCCTAGAACTAGAGAAGAGCAGGAGGCGCAGAAAGTTCGATTTTATAGAATAGAATGACTCCCAAATGTGTTAGGAGCAATATATTGTACACACATTAGAATTGAATCTCGTGGGGGCCCTGATGCAGAAGAATACAGGAATCGCAAGGGATTATTTTCGTGGAATGTACAAGTAGTGTGTGTTTCCCACCCTCTCTCTTTTTCATTGTTAGAGACATGATCTGTTAATTTGTACTCTATAATCATAAACATTCAATACAAATATTATAGGTTAGCAATTTTAACTTGTATCTACCAATTTTATTTTTATACTGCTCTGCTAATCCTAAAAATACTTCTGTCTCTTTCACTGGGAAATTACAGCATCTCACCCCTTTTTCCATTTTTTTTTATATAAGTGATCACACAACTATACAAGACAAGATTTTTAGGCGCACTAATTTGTATTTGCATAAATGACGCATGCTCAATCCTATTTTTTGTTATCAACTTTAGACACGGTATGGTTTATACCCAGTATTACTATACTGGGATGCGAAGTGACTTGTACAACGCTACCGTTTCTATACCCAGAATTACGCTTAGATAATTTTATTCTTGGTATAGTTATTCCATGCCTTACACTAGCATTGTAGAACCGGCCCTAAGTGATTTATAATCTATTTAGGAGCAATCTGAAGTTAGCTCTGTTGGTATTGTATAAATGAACGTCAGAGCTTATCATTGTTGTTATTATTATTTATAAACACATACTAGTGTTTCTAGGGTATATCTATACGCTAGGTTGAAGCAAAATAGTATTTTTTCTTTGAACCATGATGGTCTACATGTTTCAATGTTAGTTATGACTGCGATGCAAGAAATTATTCTTTTATAATCTGTTGAAATGTTGAATTTAGTTAAACTAAATTAAATTTCGATGGTAATAGATCCATTTATTCTCAAAAAAAAAGGTATTGGTCAAAATATTACAAGAGAAACATATTTGCTCTTTCCATCTGACGTTCTTATTGTCCTATATACACTGCGCTACATCTGCAATTGACAGCTCCAACTGTAGTGAATGATCTTAATCTATATAAACCTATATAAAAATACAATTTCAGCTTTTTTTTTCATAACACATTCCGCACCAAACCATCTGTGCTCTTTAAACGCGCAATGCAGGCAGTACTCAACCAAGAGGGGAACCTTCACATCAATTCCTGCATCACAATAGATATCTGAGAGGGGAAACATTTAATCGAAAATAAACACGCAATCTCCAGCTCCTATTCGGCGGCATCGGATCATATTTTTCTTTCTCTAATTTAATAACCGGCCAACCGACCCATATGACGTAAACTATTCGTGAAACGCTCAAGGGGCGATTCTTTTGGCCGTTGGCTGAAACTGGGATACTTCGTTTCCCATCAATTTCAGAATAGGAGAGTGGTTTGTTTGATTTCCCGGGCTTTACGTATAGTGTTCGAATAGGGCATGTGAGAAAGGTAGACAATATGAATTAAAAGCTTATCTCATTGGGATTTAACAGACAAAAGATTGTGTGTGGTAAGATTTCTCCAATTTAGAGTAACGCAATACAAGTTTAGCATTATATACAATTTATCTTGTTAAATGCTGCTTTAATTTTGCTAAATATGCTAAATTAGCATAGCGAATTTTGTTAATAAAATATTATTGAGTTAGTCAAAATTATAGTTAATCTAACAAGAAAAACACAGTAAAGCTGATCATATTATATTGTTATTTTTATTTTATTAATTTAACATATCGAATGAGTTTAGTTGAAAAATAAGTTATTCATTTAAAGCAGCGTTATTAAACAAACTTTAGGTAGCGGAGGTAAACCCACAAGAAATGAATGGTGGAGTAGAGAGAGTGCGAAGATGCAGTAGCAAAGAAAAACCAGGCGAGAAAGAAGTGGTTGAAAGACGGAGTAGAGGAGGAAAGAAAAAAAAATATGTTGAGCTCAGACGAGAAGCCAAGAAACTAATACGAAACACGAGAGAAAAAATGGATAGAAAGTGAAATGAGAAAAATAGATGAGGAGGAAGAAATAGGAACTTAAAAAAGTTTTATCAAACGATAAATAAATGGAAGAATAATAATGAGATTAGAGTAAATTATATAAGAAATAAGTGGGGCCTTGTGACAGAAAATGAGGAGCAGACGAAAGCGGCATGGATGGAGCATGTCAAAGAACTACTAACAGAACAACATATAACCCAAGTTGAATCAAGCACAAACGGCAAACGGAAGTCACCCATCAGCAGATGAAGAAGTAATAAAAAAATTAACAAAAGAAGAGGTATTTCAAATAATAAATGAAAGTAAAAGCGGAAAGGCTCCAGGAGACGATGAAATAAGTATCGAGTTAATTAAATATGGTGGAGAATCGCTGCAAGAAAAAAATATATCACCTAATATTAGAGATATGGCGAAAAGAAAGAATGCCAGCAGATTGGGAAACCGGAATAATTATTCCGATACATAAAAAAGGAAATAGAGTGGTATGCAATAACTATAGAGGCATCACACTTTTAAGCACGATCAACAAAATACTAACAACATTAATTCAAAGAAGGCCAATAAACATTAAAAACCTAATAGGAGATTATCAGTATGGCTTTCAAAAAGAAAAATCCACTGTGGATGCGATACACTGTCTTAAAGAGATAATAGAAAAAGGAAACGAATACAAGATAGGATTGGAAGTAATGTTTATAGATTTCAAGCAAGCTTTTGACTCAATTAACAGACAACAGCTAATGAGAATCTTAGAAGAATTAGGTATTCCTGCCAAAACTTTAGAAGATTAATAGCAATGACACTCAATGAAACAAAAGCAAAAATAAGATTTTAGCACAGTCAAACAGAGGAATTTAAAAATAATAAAGGGTCAAACAAGAGACGCTTTATCGGCTACGCTATTCAATCTTGTAATAGAGTACCTGACAAAGAACCTAAACAAAGGAAATATAAGAAACCGAGGAGCACAAATAATAGACCACGCCGATGACTTAGTTATAGTAGTAAATCAAAAGAAGATATTGGATGAGATGTACGAAACAGTGAAAGCCAAGGGGGAATATCTGGGGATGAAAATAAACAAAAACAAAACTAAACATATGAAAATAGCAAGAAATAAAGGGAAAATACCAATTGAAATTGAGGGAGACACTTTTGAAAGTGTCAGTAAATTTAAATACCTGGAAATAACTGTATCCAGAACAGGGGATAGGATAGAAGAAATAAGGAAAAAGATACAACTAGTGCGTTATTTGTTCCCTTCCTTACTCACATTATTTCGCCAAAGCGAATTTTCCGTTAATGTATGATATGCTGTTAAACACTGACTGGTCACCAGTTCTTAACGCTAATTGTGTTAATGTTTCTTGTAATGCCTTTTATGATATATTGTATAGCATTTTACAATGTACTGTTCCTAAATATGGTTGTAGTAGAGGTAAGCGGAATTATCTTCCGTGGTTTGATCAAGCAATTATTGTAAGTCTTCGCAATAAGCATTACGCACATAAGAATTATAAGAAATGCAAAACTGATTTCTTTTATCAAAAATTTAAGACTCTTAGGAGACAGTGTAAGGTTCTTATTAATGATGCTTATAAGAATTATATTGGTGAAGTACAAGCCTCGCTGAATCGTGATCCAAATAGATTATGGTCTTTCATTCACAGCAGAAAGGGAAATACTCGCATACCTGGACGTATGATATATAATCATCTAGAACTCGACACCTCCTCTCAAATAATGAACGGATTTGCTGATTATTTCAATAGTGTTTACACGCCACCTAACAACTCAGGTTATTCTCACCTTATAGATGAGAATACCTCCTTAAATATTCATGTTTCTAAAATTATCGAACACGAAATTTAAATTAAGTTGAAAAGTTGTAGGGATTGTCTCTTGAGTGGTACCGATGGGATCCCTAGTTTTCTTTACGTGATGTGCTGGAGTATTTGTTAAACCTTTGTGTCATCTGTTTAACTTAATTTTGCAATGTTCTGAATATCCTACAGCATAGAAATCTTTCTCGTATTTGTCCCGTTTTGAAGAAGAGCGATCCCATGGATGTTACCAATTATAGACCCATTTCTATTCTATGTAATTTCTTCAAAATTTTTGAATCCATTATTTATTCTAATATTTATCCTTCTGTGAGATGTTTTCTATCCTCCAACCAGCATGGTTTCATTGATAAACGGTCAACGATAACTAATTTATCATGTTTTACTCAGTATGCTTCTGAAATTTTAGACAGACAAGGGCAGGTGGATGTTATTTATACAGATTTCCAAAAAGCTTTCGACCAAATTGATCACTCTGTTCTACTTCACAAACTTCAACATTATGGTTTCTCTCCTGCTCTAGTTGATTTGTTTCGCTCCTATCTTATAGGTAGGCAGCAATATGTTGAATATCGCGACGCTAGATCTAATATTTTTTATCCAACGTCTGGCGTACCACAGGGATCGAACCTTGGACCACTGCTTTTCCTTTTATTTATTGATGACATAGTTAAGCCGCTTCATTGCGAGGTGCTGTTGTTTGCTGATGATATGAAAATATTTACTAAAATTGAGTCATTGGAGAACTGTCTATTACTTCAAAACGATTTATCTTCTATTGCCATGTGGTGTAGACATAATAACTTACAACTTAATATAAATAAATGCAAAGTCATGACCTATACTAAGAAACAGAACACTATTGAATATAACTATACTATTGACAATGTAATACTTCAAAGATGTAGTGCATATAGCGACTTGGGGGTAATATTTGATTATAAACTTACTTTCACTGACCATATTACAGATATAATTGCTAAGGCTTACAAAATGTACGGTTTTCATATATAGAAATTGTAGAGACTTTACTGATGTTAATTGTTTAACTTTATTATTTAATTCCTTTATAAGATCTCGATTAGAATATGGCTCACTCATTTGGTGTTCTACTTACGCCACTTATATCAATAATATCGAGCGAGTTCAGCGACGCTTCTTAAAATATTTAGTGTATATAATCGATGGCACATATCCCGCTAGAGGGTGTAACTATGATGATATGCTTACTAGATTTAATTTTGTATCTCTTAGATCTCGACGAAACATTTCTAATATTACATTTTTATATAATTTGTTAAACAACAAAATTGATTGTATTTTTCTTTTAAGCAAAATTAATTTCAATGTACCTCGGTTATCATCAAGACACTTGCATTTATTTCATTTACCTACTAGCAGAACTAATATTATGTTGCGCTCGCCAATATATTTAATGTGTAGTTCCTTCAATGCTATTTGTAACACGTGTGATATTAATTGTAATTCTTTATCTGATATTGTGAACGCTGTGTTGTAATCATTTCTTTCTCTTTATTTGCTTTTGAACTAGGTATACTATTTTATAATTTATTGTATTCGCAATTGTTAATTTCAATATTCCCTGTACTTGGGTGTAAACCTGTTGGAAATAAATTATTATTATTATATTATATAATATGCTACACCCTATAAAAGAGATGCATGATTTGCAAAACTACATCTAGCCAGGCAACCAGTAGAACGATAAAAATCGTCTAACTGCATTAATGAGTGAAACTCTATATTATATACGAAAATAAAGTGTATATCTTAAAGTAATAATTAATTGCAAACGCAATTCTCAAATCCCAAAGGAATTTCTCAAGTTTTCAGTTCAAATTTACAAACGTCAACTGCATCCCTCAGATCAACGGTGGCGACACCAGCCGCTTCCGGGCTTGTAGTCAGCGGAGTGCAATTTGCAACAGTAGTAGCGGCTCTCCGGGGGCACAAACGAACGCAGAGCAGAACGAGGAACGCTCCACTGTTGATGATTTATACGTTTCACCAGGAGGCGAATTTATCGTCAAAGAGAAACATTGCCGTAGCGTCCTGGCGTATAAAGGCGCGCGCTTGCGTCCTCATCTTCGCTGAGGAAGAAAAATGGGCAACTTTCCCCTCCTCGGAAGCTCAGAACGAAGATAAAGATGATTTAGATTTAAGCTTAGAATGCGAGCAGAAAGTGAACGTGAAAAAGAGGACGCTTTTCTTTGGAATTTGTTTCTCTAATGGAGAAAAATTTAATACGTAGATTGTTCTTATGGAAGAAATAATGTGAGAAGTTTCTGTAATGGTGGTGGTAGTTATTACGGGATAGTTGAAGAGTTTTGTAAGATTTTCGGTAGAGAGAAAAAACAAGAAGCAAATTTTGTATCGATAAAGGCAAATATAACAAAAAAAATAATTTTCTCTTTATTTTTTTTTGTGCATTACAAAAAAAAAAAAAAATAGGTCGGTAGTTTTCGATCTTTGACTTGCTTCTATTCTTATATACTGGCATTACTAGGGACAGTTTCAGTTGGACGAGATTTCCAATATATACTACATTGCTAGTGTCATTGCGTTTAGGTTGAATTCGCTAGTTATAAAATGAGCAGAAAAAATTGTTTCTTTAACATCTGGATCTTGAACTTCAAGTATTTTCTCTGAAGATTCATATTTTTCTTACATAAACAATATCAAACTCAGTTGACACGGCAAATGTGATTATTGCAAAAATTTTGGGACATACCTACTTCTCTGTGCTAGTGATGTGCTAAACGAGCCATTCTTGCACTCCATTATCCATCCAACTGAACCATTGATTGTTCATTAGCTTACCGAGAACCCGGAACTCGGCAGAGTGAAGAGATTCCGAGAACTAATAGAGACTCTATGCGTCTATATAATACCTATGTACATAGTATGTACAGGGTGCGGCAGTCAAACCTGCAGTTTTGAAATAACTGTAAAAAATACACGGTTGCATTTTTTAAAATTTTATTGATACCATGTTAATTTATGTTAAAAAGCATTTAAGAAACATTATTCATTTAAAAATAACATTATTAAGATGTCGTCCATTTCGATCCATTCTTAAAGGCGATCTCTAAAATTGTGCACTACATCACGGAGCATCTGCTGAGGGATTCTTTCGATTTCCTGACGGATTCTCGCTTTCAGTTCTTCAAGAGTACGATGTCTTTCTTCGAAATCTTTGCTCTTCAGGTAGCCCCACAAGAAAAAATCACATGCGGTGAGGTCGAGTGAACGGGTGGGCCAAGGATTGGCTTCGTTCTGGGATATCACTCGATTTGGGAAAACTTTGTTGAGGAGATTCATGCTCACGCGGGCCGCGTGGCTTGTTGAATCTCGTTGAAATAAGGTTTCATCATTCAGTCCATCTCCTCGAAGACGAGGAATGAAAAATCTTCGTAACATTTCCGAGTCCGCATGTACGGTAACAGTTTGCCTCCTTTCATTTTCAAAAAAGAATGGGTCTATAATAATTATTATTATTATTATTATTATTATTATTATTTATTGTCCAACGGCAAAACCTTTTACAGGACAAACTAAAGTACATACATACATAAAAGTATAAACTAAAAAATAATACACAAAAGATAAGAAAAAAAGAGAACTAAATTTGTTTATCTATAGCATCAAAGAATATGTCATCAAAGAAAAGATCAGCATTGCGGCATATGGTAACTAAAGGTGACATTCGTAATAAGTTGGTTCGAGGGAAAGGTAATGAAAAGGTAGATGGAAATCAATAGAGGAAAGTAAATCAGGAGAGTCAATACAGCCACGAACAATCTTCAAGACGAATCTTGCTCCAGCAACATCCCGACGGTGTTCCAACGATCGCACTATGCCTTTCCAACAGGGATTCGTAGTCAATACCTCTAGCAGGATACTGGCTATCTAGTTTAAAGGATAGATACTTTAAGAAACGGCGTTGGACTTTTTCAATACTCAGTTGCAGGTGGATATAATGTGGAGACCAAACCATAGATACGTATTCTAATTTGCTCACAACAAAGCTAAAGTATAAAGTTTTAGGAAGGGATACATCATTGAAAAACTTGCATGAGCGTAAGACAAAATCTAAAGATTTTGAAGCAGCAACGCACAACTCAGTAATATGTTCAGCAAAGCTTAATCGGGAATCAAATAAAACCTCCAGATCTCTAACCGTGTCCGCTTTCTTGAGATAAGCATCACGTATTGAGTACATCGAGTTGATGTAATTAATTTTCCTCGTGTAGGTCACAAATAAACATGTACTGACATTCAATCTTAGTTTATGTGAGAAGCATCAGCTGAAAATATGATCTAAATTATCTTGGAGGTGAGCCACATCATTTAGAGTTCTAATGGGAGCATAAATTTTTACGTCGTCTGCATAAGCAAGTACTGTACAGGTCAGAGACATCAATAAATCGTTTATGAACAGTACAAATAAAAGGGGACCCAAATGCAATCCCTGTGGAACTCCGGAAGAGGGAATGAAATCAAATGATTTATAACCATTGTAAAAAACGTAGTGAACTCTGTTAGACAAATAAGAATATAAAAGTTGCAAAAGAGAAGAACATAATCCAAAGAATGACAGCTTGTCGAGCAAAATTCCATGATTAATTACATCAAAGGCTCTGCTAAGATCAGTGTAGATGACATCAACCTGACCTTGAAGATCAAGTTGTTCACTTAGATATTGACATTTAGAGACAAGGTTAGTGACTGTTGATCTCCCTTTAATGAACCCATGTTGTTGCGGTGAAATATATTGGAGTGTATTGTAATACAAACAAGAATAAATAACATGCTCAAACACCTTGGCAAAATTCGACAAGATAGAAATTGGTTTATAGTTACTAATGCGAGTTTTGTCATCTTTCTTGAAAACAGGACTAATTCTACCACGTTCCCATTGCGTAGGAAAGGTAGAAGTACCAATTGCCAAATTAATAATATGCGCCAAGGGTTTCGCAAGCACGTAACGAGCATCATAAAAGAGAAAACTAGGTATTTGATCATCCCCAGCGATATACTTCTGTGGAAACTTTGACATAATACTGATTAATTCTTCTTCAGTAGTTGGTAACAAAGTGAAAGGAGTACAGTTCACAGGTCTATGATTTCCGTTGAAGAGATTGCGCACCAAACTGTTATCTTGGCCGAATGGATAGGTTTTTGATGAAGTTCTTGAAGGTATTCATCGTTCCAATATCTAAAATTTTGTTTGTTTACACAGCCGGAGAGATGAAAATCCGCGCCTTGTCGTTCATTCAGAGCAACGTGTGAAGTTCCTCGTTATCTTCAATCACTTCCAAAAACGCTTCACAAAAGTGTCGTCGAGCAGCGAAATCGTTTTCATTTAGAGCGTGAACACTTGAATTTTGTAGGGGTGATAGTGTAAATCAAACCTCAAGATTTTTCGGAGATTCCTGCTTGAAATTCTAAGCCCAGTACTGTGTCGACGCGCTGATGTCCGAGGACTTCTTGTCACAGCGGTTTTTAAAATTGTTTACAATTTTTCGCTGGTACATCGCTCGCTCAAGTATTACAGACCGGGTGTCCAGCCTAAGATGCAACGGTCCATAGCCGATTTATTATTGTGTTTTTGGAAAAATGTTTCAAATAAATGTTGCTTCGAATCATATTCTACACATTTTAAAATTAGTTTCAGTAATGGCGGACTTCCGGTTGTACCGGAAGTAGATACTAACTTTATTATTTTAAATGGAACACCCTGTATATTATTGTATTTTTGGATTCCTTGTTAAATTTAAATAACAATACGTTAGGCATACATTCGGGCTAAGTTGTACCGTTTCCGAATTACATGACGTTTTTCGAAAAAAATGACATTTGCAATGTCTGCGGTGTTTGAAAATATCTCCGGAAATACGAAAGCTAGAAAGATGCGGTTTTCAGTTTTCACTTAATTATGAAACAACACACGTCTTTTATTTTAAAATTGTTGCGTTTACATTACAGAATTATTAAATAGGGCTCTGTAATCTTCGAACTCTAAAATCATGGATAACTTGATTTTTTTAAATTGAATGGTATAGCAATTTTTACATAAATAGATGTAAAATTTAATTTACTTTCGATTTTATACGAGTGTTATTGTGTCTATCTCTAAAGGTTTTGGAGATATTCGCGATTTTTCAGTTTTTCATGATAGATACGTATTGCGAAGCGCCGGCCACCTTTCCCTCGCATTTCACCAGGTTTGGGACTGGCATGCTTAGAAAGTGGCCAACAGAATACAATAATACCACTGGAAACAAACAAAACTTGAAATTATGGAAATGAGCATAGCAAAGATAAAAGAAAACATATTACTGGTATATCCATAAATCAGAACAGTTTTCGAACTACATTACTCTGTCCAATGAATGGCGTACATACATATCGAGCGTCTTGCTCGCAACAGGTTACACTTTAAATGTTAGTGCCGTCATTATACAGAGAATTTGTACAACAATATTACATTAAATGTTCAAAAAGCGATCCATTTTAGGCGTTACATTGAATACAATTGAAATCGCTTTTGCAAACACTTTTGAACATTTCTGAGCATTTCTGGTGTGACTTCTTGAAACGCTGAAGAGGAATTGCAGCTTGTAAGATCTGGCGATCTCGGAGGCCATCTGTCATCAGTCCTCCACACCCAATCCAGGGTCTGAAAAAGACACATCCAAAAATTGACCGAATTCGACAGTTTTGGGAGATGGAGCACCATCCTGTTGGAACCACATCAGCTGACGAGTAGCTAGCGGAATATTTTCTAACAGAACGCTCAAATTATTCTGAAGAAATTCCATATAAACCCTACCCATCAGGCGTTGGTTATGAAAGAACAAGCCTATGATATGTTGTCTAATGATACCTGCCCACACGTTCACTGACCTTCTGTACTGACTATGTGCTGCAATAAATCGATGGGGATTTTGTGTGTCATAAGAACGACAATTGTGACGATTCACAAATCCATTTTTGTGGAAGGTAGCTTCGTCTGAAAACAAACTTTTTCGAAAAAGTTCACAATGTTGTGTTTTCCTTTTTTTTTTAATTTCAAGTTTTGTTTGTTTCCAGTCGTCTTATTGTATTCTGTTGGCCACTTTCTAAGCATACCAGTACTATTGCAGCCAGTGCCAAGCCTGGTGAAATGTGAGGGGAAGGTAGCCGGCGCTTCGCAATACGTATCTATCACGAAAAACTGAAAAATCGCGAATATCTCCAAAACCTTTGGAGATAGACACAATAACATTCGTATAAAATCGAAAGAAAATTAAATTTTACATCTATTTATGTAAAAATTGCTATACCATTCAATTTAAAAAAAATCAAGTTATCCATGATTTTAGAGTTCGAAAATTACAGAGCCCTATTTAATAATTCTGTAGTTTAAACGTAACAAGTAATGAACGATCCATCATTCATTTGATATAACCGTGTGCAAAAATCGCTCCTTAAGCACATCACTACTCTGTACTATTATTCAAATCCTAACGATGTTTGTTTTTGTCAAATAGATAATGATGTCTATTGTGTATTGTGGTTTGAATACAGTGATACGCAAATGCATTAAGAACAGTGCTTCTTTCAATTTACATTATTCAACTACGTTTTGCCACATGTTTCGCTCAATTGTATATGTTCAGCCAAAAGCTTCAGTAATTGATGATTTTGCCTAAAAGTGCTCAATTGAGCAAAACATGTTTTTTACTCACTCACATTTCACATCCCAAATACACAATTTCCTGATTTTTTACACCCTGAGAAAGAAATTACCATATAATCCTCATTTCCTGTTTGTCACCTATCACTATTCTTCATTGTCTTTTCTTTATTCAAAATTGAATCCGCCAGGATTGCAATTAGAAAAATTTGCTATGAAGCGTCTGTAATACAAAGTCAGAGCTCATTTACATATATCCTTTTATTATATCCAGTCGAAAATAAGCATTGTAGGTGGTGTATCAAAAGCTAGGAATATTTCACGTTGCTCGGCTCTATATAAGCCGTAACCGGAGAGAGATAGTGCTTTACTGGCAATTCTCAAAAATTTATTAATTTCGCGAAACTGCTTACGCTACGCTATAAGCCGATAAAGCGTCCGTATCTCACACATTTTTACAACCGCGGCGGTGCTAGTCGAGTTTGGCGAGAAATTCCGCTCGTAAAACCGGAATACGGCTGGCGCGGTTATATTTTAGAAATTCGTCGCGATAAAAATTTTAGTTCCGCAGTAAACAGGAACGGGCGAGAGCAGAGTAGAATGACAATTAGTGAATAAAGGTAGAGAAGTGGATATTAAATACGAAGTAATTCAAAAGACGCAGTCTCCCTTCAGAACCGGCAAGTTACAATTGAGTTACAGAAATTGCGAAATAGGTCGTTCGTAAGATAAGCCTTTCTTTTTATTTTCTTTTTATGTTAATAAATTAGACTCACTTCGAGCGTAATTTGTGGTGAAACCTATATACTGATAAAATTGCAATCAAAAGTTCAATTACATTAAGCTGTGCAGGTAGGTGCATTATATTGATCCTGATGTCAATTTGACAACTGGTAATTCTATTTAAACTAAAATAATTCAAATTGTCTACAAGAATACTTTCTTCTTCGTTAACCAATGAAATTTCTGCACATCTGTAGTCCTTCGTATCTACATTGGGGAAAAGATTTCTTTATCGTTAACAAATATACCGTAGTGGTTGAATAAATTGATATTATGTATTTAATGATACCATAGCTAGCTTTACTATTATCTATTTTAAAATAATAATAAGAATATAACACAAAAAGGATATAGAATGTAGCAGTGAACAGCCACACGATTTCCAGGTGGTGTGGGGGACCTCTGCATTTGGCAAGGCCTTCAACGAATTTTCTTTGGAATTTTCCCTTCACGAGGTAAAGATGATCAGTAGTGAAATACCTACACATCGAAATCAAATATTAGAATTTGAATATTATATTTTTACAACAGATTTTAACAGATCAAAGTTGGATCAAGTTCTAGTTCGAAGGAACATATTTTTTTACAGTGTACCTATTTATTTTCCTTAAATTTTGTTTCATAATGTTTTTATACGTATTTGCAGTGTAAGTTTATTGATATGTCAACAAAAAGACAGGGGAAATTGTTTTTGAAAAAATATGATGTGTACGCGAGGTTGCATACTCATTGCACAATTAATATTTTAAGATTGTTAGTTTAGTATAGTAATTTATTTTGTAAAATTCAAAATGTATTTTTTCCCATGATGTACACCTTTGTTTTATAATGAATGTAAGATGATTCCACAATTTTACAATAATTATTTTCTTTTCAATTAGTTTCTTCATAGTTCCATTTGGTCACATGGGCATTCACATATGTTAAATATCCTATATTTCCCTCCTCACATCGGTGAAATTAACGAACTTTTCTGAGGCAGTTTGCAGCTCTTGCGAAGGCAATCGCTATCGGTGTCTGTTAGAAAATTTCAATTCTACAGCATTCACCAACCAACCTCCGTGAGAGACGGACGTGCCTCGAGTTATTTTATAAAATTTAATGGCTATTTTGATAAAATCCTAGTTATTCCAAATTCCAATCTAAAAATGATGGTTTATCATCATAATCCACAATTTACCTATATAATCATTGCGTAATTTTCTTCAAACAACGATATTCCCGAGATATGTTCCTGTCCTGAACCATTCGTCGCAATTCGAAGTACCAGAGCCCCATTCGATAACCTGATGAGAGTTGCCCGCTCCGATGCCTGCTGATTTGATCCCTCCAAAGGTATTCTCTGTCCATATGAACCTAAAAATGAACGTATTATTTTAATTCGCATTTAAATTTTGAAATATTTATAATAAATTTTATTTTTAATACGTTCTAGAAATTTTATTTGGTTAGGAATTTTGTATAACCGCTGAACACTGGTAGAAAACTTTTATAAGGTGGCAGTTCTAATTTTACTAGTTAATATGTATTCACGGCATGAACCGAATATCCAGTAATTTTTACCATCAAATGTTGCACATACTGTTTTACCTGCCTTTTGAGCATAGAATTACACACGATGAATGTCCAGAAATCGCGGGAATTTTGGAAGTCAATATTTAACGTATTTATTTTGTATGTTGAATTTATATTGTAAAACTTGGAAGTACTAACAAAAAAAAACATCATTGTTATCCAATAAGCGGACTCATTTGACTTACAATTAGCTGAGATAGTTATTTTCTTATCTGCGTTGTTTTACACCGTTTCAAATTTCGAACCTTTAATAAATAGAAATCTCATGTGTTTTAAATTTAAATGTTTCCTTTATCTCACAAAGTTAATCAATAACCTTGATATAAGTATGGTTACATAAGAGTTTCATGCAAATTATTTCACTTAAACTAAGCATTGTAAATATGAATATTTGAGTAGAGGACATTTAAGCAAGATTCCACTATAGCGTCCGGGGTAGTACTGAAGAATTAAAATCCCTTCGTATTTTTTTAATGCTAGGGCGTCCTCTAGCCTGTAGCAGTCAGAAATTCCCACCCCGCATGACATCCGGCATTTGAGAGGGTATACTTATGATTAAAAAGTAATACGATCGATGACACTGAGTTGAGTAAAATTATATTTTAATAATTCAAATAGACTTGCCTATTATTTTTAATAAATAATATTTGTTTCATCCGGGCTATGTACCACCTTATGGTATTACAATACATTGATCCAAATAGGTTATTTTTTAAATCAAGGCGAAGAAATATTTATTAGGTGCTCAGAAAAAATACTTGAAATAAATAACGGTTTAACTAGCATATTTCTTCGATACGAGAAAGGATCGTCTTGACTTCGCAGAATATTTAAACGTTTGGGCTGGTATTTTTAGGAACCGTGTTATTGGTCCTTTTTTCATTGATGGTACACTAACTGGGCAGGGATATTATAAATTATTTTTTACATGATCAGGCTGTTCCTAATATTGGGGAAGATGGGGAGTTACCTGTAAATGTTTGGTTCCTGCAAAATAGAGCACCCCCACGCTATGCCCTTAATGTTAGATTTTCTTCAACTAATCCTGAAGGAAGCGATAGAGGTAGGCATTAAAAACACCTATAACTATTCAATAGAGGATTCAATTCTACAAAGCATGGTATTAACATATATAGGGCGTTCTATTTGAAAGAAATTACGCCAAATCTACCCTAGATTGTTGGATATCCTGTATAATTTGATTACTTTTTCTTCTTTGGTTAAGTAATAGAGGACCCATTCCCTTCACAATCCACAAAAAACCTCTCTACCCTTTACTGTATAGCTCTTATATGCCTTTAATACATCATCCCTTCTTGTGTTTTTTTTTCACAAAGTTAGAATAACTCTAAAAGGCTAACTAATAGGTAATATGTTTTATAAAATTGGCTTTAAAATAGCTAGTAGAATCTAAAAATGCACCAAGAAACATAGGTATTTATTTATAATACCAAAATTAGCTATGACTTTCGATGTAAAAGGAAGTAGGACATAAATGGAATTATTTCTTCTAAATAGAACAAAGCTAACTATGCCTAACCCTGAAGTTTCAAAATTAAGATATCAATGCAAATTTAAGAATTTTTAAAGGACGGATTCTCTGAATCACTCTGTATATTTTTAGTTTAATGAGTTGTTTATTTTATCGAAATAAATTATTTTATTGGACATATATAAGACTAGCTATACAAATATTCTCTAACTGTTATTTATTAATTATTTCAATATATTAAGTTATTATTGAAATATTTCTTAATGATACATTACACAATTCCTTTCTCCTTACAGACTTATCCAAAATCGAATCATTATTAAACTAAACTAGAGTCATTTTAAGTCATAAAACTTCTCAACCATAAAAACAATATGGTCCATTATTTTTGAACGGTAACTGTATACATTCCCACATATCGCTTCGTGTGTATGTACATATTTTTTCTCGGAATGCTTTTATGAACTATTAATGCTAACACGCACTTCATGCCGCACTAGGATTTTCAAAGGAAGACCCTTTCTGGTTTCTGTATACAATATAATTTATTTATTTTCTTAGTGTGGGCACTGCTAGTTCTCTTTCGTCTCTTTCTACATATATTCGTGTCTTGCGTACTCATACGTGAATACAGAACATATTCAGATTCAGATGTGTGCATACGACAAGCTGGATGATATTTGGCTAGGAATAAATCTCCTCCGAGGGAATGCTAGATAGAATACACACGGTTTTTAATGTTGTTTATAAAATATGATTTTTTAAACGAATGAGGCAAATATTAAAATAGAATCCTAAAATATTCGTTTGCTGTAAAGTGATAAATTCGAAGATACAGTAAGAAATAAGTCCTCTTTAATACTTACTGTATTTATTAAATATATTCTTGTACTAGTTTCGGAATTAGTATGCCGTCCTTAATCCATATGTGGGAATTTATATAAATTTATGGTTTACTATTGAAATAGAAAGTAATAAAAAATAGATTTTCCAGAATGATGATATAATTAATGCCGTGTTATGTTTTAATATTGTGTTAATGTAATTTAACACATTACATACTGCTGTGGCCTGATGGTACCAGCATAAATGCAAAGTGAAAAGAAAAAAAAAACGAAAATTAAAATTTACTAGCTCAGTGGATAAAAAAATAAAAGGGCGCAAAAGAACACTTAATCTCAGGATTGCTCTCACAATTGAACTAATCATGAAAAATAAAATGTTTGAAAACTCTGACTTCTTTAATTACTTCAAAAATTGATATGGTTGATTCAAAAATAAAAGAACAGAAATTTCGAATGACGTTAATAATCATACATTTTATTATTATAAAAAAAGAAAAAAAAAACATTTAGTTACAATTATGCAGTAACAAAACCATGAATTTAAGATTCTGGCCGAAAACAAAAACTGCATGAATCTACAATTAAAAAGGACAATGCAAATCTTTTAACAAACAAAAGACAAATTTGTTCTAGAAGAAAATCCTTTTTACACAAAAATCCAAAAATTAATTTAAACGTGGACAAAACAAGTGTATTTTACAAAATTGAAATTTAATTACAAGCACAATGCTTCTTTTCACCTTAACCGTGGTGATTAACAAAAAAATACAAATTTGCAAACTAGAAAACGGAAAAATTAAACTCTTTAAACTAAAAAAATAATATCTTCTAGAACAAATATAATAAAAGATCTTACATCTAAATTGTGCACACAATAATATAATGCCAATTATTATTTAACGAGTTCCTTGAAGGATGATAAAATATACAAATAAACGAACAAAGCTTTAAAATTAAACGAAATTACCAAAAATGGCAGCAAAGAAAATAACAATCTACTTACACGCTATCATTCAAGTAGCTGGCCTTCAGGGCCCCAAACATCGCATACATATAACAAACAGGTGCGTGCCAAAGCAGCGCATAAATGCAAAGATCATAGAAGAAGAATTCTTCTAAGAAAGACACAAACTACATGAACAAATAAAAATATATTACAGAGTGAAATAATTTAAACCAACTGAACATTTAAATAAACAAATTAAACAAATCAATTCAATTAGAAAAATCTTACTTAAAAGTAAAATATTAATTTCTGAGAGAATTTCCCCGCCACATTGAAAAAGATTAATCGTCGTCAAAAGGACACTGAATTTACAACAAGCGGGGTGCCAGGCCACAGCAATACATATGTAATAAAGTATAAAACGTCCATCCTGATTGTCCAATTTATCAAACTAAAATTACAAACGTGAAGAATGCTGCCAAAGTTTTATTTCCAACAGAAACCTACTTTAATTATAACTATCACCCTTTTTGATTTTTCGTCATCGTGTATCTTCTTTCTTTCATTATACATTTAAAGCTTGGCATATTCAGCCGATTACTTCCACATACGACATAGCCTTATTAAATAACTGTCTGCTATATATTTTAGAGGACATATTCATTTCTACGATAGAAAAACTTGAGCTACTTTATATTAAAAATGAAACACCAACAAAATTTATAAAGCATTTCCTTTTAACGAAATCAATTTAAGATCTGCAGATATTCTCTTTACATTTAATATACAACTTAGTTATAAACACAAATTTAGTAGGAGTTTATTCAATTAATTGTGTGGATTATTGAAATCCTATTTACATAGGTCAAACTAGTAGACTTCAGACACGTAAATATCCGATCACTCCGCACTACAAAAGATTTGATTAATTCGGAACAATTGTTGAGGAAACACGTGCGTCCCCGTTATCAACCGAAGATCGAGTGATTATATTTTGAATTAATCAAATTTTTTGTAATGCGTAGTGAACGGATATTTACGTATCCAGTACTACACTACGCTTCCTGTAATATCTGTTGATAGTAGACTTCAACTTCAATAAAAAAATATAATACCCAAAGCACTTCAAATATTTACAAATATAAATTAGAAACAGCTCAAACTACTTATTTTTAGAATGTTAAAATGCTTCATAAACTAGAAAAAGAATAAAGATTAAATTCATTAGAAATGTTAGAAATCGAAAAACATGAAAAAGACAAAATTTATCAAAAGATCGGATTGAAATCTTGGAAAGCAATTATTCTTGTGTCTTGATAATTTAAAATGATTTCCCGACGTGTATATTTGGTTGCTTCCTTTTTCCTTTAAAATCGTTTTAAAGCTGTATTTAAATACTTCTACAGTTCTTTAGTTTCAGTGAACTTATCTGTTTAATCTTCAATTCAATTCAAGAGGATTCATGTTACAACCATAACCTAACTGCTGACAAATGATGAAATACATTACCTTTTACCATGCTCGATGTAATGTAAGTGAAGTGGTCACAGTTCGTAGTGATAGTATTCACATTTTGCTGTCGTTACATACATGAAAAATAGCTGATCATAATTGCTCCAACAAGCAAAGTCACCCAACTGGTCACCTCCAATTTTAATAAAATTTTGCAGACATGTAGACCTGTGAAAAAAAATTAAAAGGGAAATGTTCTTCTTGACAATTCGGACATTTTTGATGTGACAAACTTACACGAGTTTTCTTATCCTTAGATAAATTCGAATTTTTAATATGCTCCTTTCGTAAAATTCGTAGAATTTTGATTTCTTATTGTTTGCATTGCTGGAGGATTAAGTTTTGTTAAGAATTTTTTTTTGCTAGATCGAACGGTTATGAAGATATATGCACATATTGACATATTAACTATGAGAGTAAATCCCTCCTCGGATAACTCTGAGAAAAAAAGTGACATAGATAAATACAAGCTCGTACCTAATTGAAGTGGTAATAGTGTACTTTGTAGCCAATATTTGTTAATAAATAAATAAAATCCTTTGTGGAATGTGGCTAAATGAATTTTATTAATTAGTCCACATTAACATGTCCAAACGTTCGACTACAACGTAGTCTCATCAGTGGGAAAAGATAGACAACAGTAATTAAACTAAAACCGGAGAAATAATTAAAAAAAAACGAGATAATACTTACAAGTTGAGATGATAAGCACAATGTGCAATAAAAGTCATTAAAACAACAATTAGACATTACAAAGAGAAGAACAACATTTTAAAAACGAAGAGTGAAATAAATGATCACGTACCAGGAAGGCGAAGTGTATAGTGTAAACTATAACGAGGAAATTCAATCATACCTAATGTAGCAAAAATGTCAATTTCAAAGATAATTGGGTGTGTGTAACGTGCGTATATGAATTTTGGAGAAATCTAAAACATGTAAATTTTATTTTTAATGTGTAATAGAACGACAAAATATAATTTCTAATTTACGTGGTGGGGGGATTAAAATTTGTTCTTATTTCAACCCTCACAACCCATCAGCACCATGATCCTTATTAAACGAAAATACTGATTGTTCAAGAGAATATGTTCCTTTTTAGTTAGATCGATATCTCTCTAGTTTCCAAGATAATCGTATTTAGGGGTGTAACTTTAGGGATCTGTATTTTCATTTACAAGTGAATACAGCAACTTAAAAAAAATCGGGTCGAATTAAACCTTTTTTCACTTCTCTACATACTGCAAAATTTGGTGATCAATTGGGAGTTGAGCAGTGAGTTTGATTTACTTGCAGGTAACACCTTCTTGTCTATAGTTCAAATTCGGTTCTTGCCGAATAAGTTGTCGACACACTGCAATTTTAGTTTTCTTAAAATTTTTTGTACAAACACCAGACTCGCATGGACATGCCCACTCAGCGCGGCGATTAATTTGTGACACACACANCACTCGGTCTTCAATTGTTTTAAATTCTTTAACTCTTTGATATACAAATGACATTGTTGTTGTAGATGTCTTCTGAGAGAAAATACTTAATTGATAACACGTTATAACTCCATCATTTGGAAATGTAAAAACTAAAGCGATCGATGGGCAGCATATATACGTCAATGTAATGTATACGGCACAAATTCACAAATCAGACAAGAAGAATATAATAGGATTGTAAACCATTATTTCGTCAACATACCATCAGAAGATGAACATTTAATTGAAATCATTATGCAAATATTGCAAAAAATATCTACCAAGTACGATAAAAAATTATGTCCTCTGTTACCAGCAACAATCAAATCAACAATGGAAGGGAGTATTTTACTTATATTATGGTAGATGAAAGAGGAAGTGTGGTCGTTATATTGCCTTTGTTAATAAGAATCTCATGAGATATGTGGTAAATCATATTTAATTATTGTAAAGACTCAGAAAAATAATGTTACAAGCAATTTGTTCAAGAAGGTTTATCAAATTCTCTTTTACCTGAAGTATAACCTTGTGAAAAAACTTATATGTTGTCCGACGCTGCACCATACATGATAAAGCCGCGCAAATTTAAATTTTTTATAGAATATTCATACACTTGTTTAGCTCATAGGTTCAATGTGTAGCCGAAACATTAGAATCAATCCCTTGGATTAATGATTAATTAGCAATGCAAAAATATTTTAAAAGCACTTACGAATCAATTTATAAGGAGCGACTTCCCGTGTTAATTGCCTCCTAAACCGTATTACGAGATGCCATGGTTAGAGGCTGCAATTTTTTCAGCCGATAATTTAGAGACAAAAATGTAATTCGTGAAATCACTGCTGACTGCTGCTCTGAAACTATAAAAAGAAGTAAATTTGCATATTAAGTCAATTATAGCTTTGTTTCAGTTTATTCGTAAACTAGAAACGCAGTGTTCGCTCCCGGATCAGTCGAAATAGTAGACGAATTTGATATGCATGTAAGAAGGTGAGGGTACAATAGGTATTCCATATACGATAAATTTAAAAAAAGTGATAAATAAAAATGCGGGGTATTGCGTCGTCTCGAAGATTGGGAAAGTTAAGAAATTTGGAAGGTGGACAGTAAACGATTTCGACTTTATTTTAGTTTAGAATGTTTAGTGAGCAAAGTTAAAAATGCACAATTCATCCTGGATGTGAAGAAGCTTTTCTATTTGAACTATGTATTCTGATAGAAGACAAACTTTTTTTACACAAGTTGAAAAACATTTAATTATAATTGTTTTGAAACATCTTGGAAAAATTGTGTGCATAAGTTAATGTTAAATTTCTGCTCTATTTTTATGTCAATTTTGCATATTGTCGAACTTTTTTTGCATATATGCCCAGGTATTTATGCATATTTTCTCAAAAATCGATGCTATAATATACCCATATAATCCGTTTTTCTTTCATATAATCGGTCTCTAGAATGATCATCTCCTTGATGATTGATTGATTAATACAGTCTCTAAATTATTGATTACCTACCTGTAAGAAAAGCATTTGATTTAAAAAAAGAGTCAGATCCTGTTTCCGTTGTTTACCATTTTGTAGTCTTACTTCCTGCTGCGTTCTAGCAGATGTACAACGCCATACCTACCTCCTCAATCTGACTCTCATTATGCAAAGAATTTAATTTATGTCATCCGAATCCGTATCGGTCGCATTTATTTATAATAAAGCGGCATCAGGCACATGCGCGAGTAATACGAAGCGATCCTGACGGCCGTGGGCTGTGGCACACAGCGCCGTTGAACCGACGTGCCAATCGAACTCAGATCAAAAGATAGCCCTGAAATAGATAACCGTCCCGAGAGGACTCCGGGGTATATTTCGATAGGTATATTATTTTATCTGTGGTGTGGCGTAGTCCGTAGGTGACGTGCAGATACATTTCCAGATATGGTTATGAATTGTAATGTTTAGGGGACGGTGAGTTTATTGATAAGAAATTGATGATGACGTAAAACAATTTTGGAGGAAATTCATACGCCTGCATGCACTATAACGCGTCATTCAGAAAATATTTTATCTAATATGAGAGTAGAGATGGTTCAGTTAACCATTCTCATAAACACTGTGTCGTTTTAAAATTTTTAGATTAACATTAAAATGATAATATTTTACTATTATATAACATATAGAAAATGTAATTTTGTACAAATATTGGTTGATAGTATTTACTTAAGCAATGTTAATTGTACAGTGTCTGAAAGTACATCAAAACAAGCAATTGTTGAATTAACTAAAAAATAGGTAGGTAATCTTGCCAAAATATTACGTTAATTTAACGACTTGTCGTGTCATTTAACATTGGGTGTATTTATTTCATTGTTTAAATAAATTATTACTGAAGCGTTTCTTGTACCCAGTGACCAACATATTATTTTATATTCTATAAATATTAAAAAAATATTAAATTTTCTGATTTAGTTATATATATATATGCATAAAATATATTATAGAAAATATATTAGGAAAGCATTTAAAAATATATATGTTATGAGCATTAATAATATATTATTGCAAATGTTTTCTCAATATATTTTTCACAACTCTGCAAGAATATATTGCTTTGTTATTCCTGTAATATTTATTTCATATAAAAAAAGATTAAATTATTGCTTTTGTACATTTGGGTGCGTAGGAACGAATAATAATAAAATGGGTAAAATATGCATACATATTAACTAGTATGTATGTACCTATTTAAAATGATAGTTTAAAGATTAAATTAGATAAATATATATCTAATACATTTAATTTTTTTTTTAATTAATCGCTGTAACTTTTCTACTAAGATCAGCGCTGTAACATTTTATATTAATAATTTGTAATTTTGTAAGTTGCGACGTCAACACAATACCTCTATTCATTACGGTGCCGGTGTTGTATGATTTAGTATTGTTTATGCGTCTATGGATTAGGTACATAGAATGCATACGCGCACGTGCGTATCATCACATTTTCATTCGTTTGTCCGTTACATGTTATAGTTTATAATAGTATACGATTAGGGCAGATTAGGGGTTAACTGTGTAATTAATTGTTGCGAGGTGTGTTTCAGTTTTTGTGGTGACTACGAGGTAAGCAAAACTTTGAACATGTCATGGCATTTATAAGATAATTGGAATGCTTCATATCGCTATGTACAGAAATCGTTTAAATAATATAATTGTAGGAATTTTATGCATCATATATGTATTGCATCTACCAGATAAATTGCTAGTTGATTTGCTTAAGAGATTCATCTCGGTAGATAGCGTCATAACCTCAAATAGAGGTTAGAATACGTTGTGTGTTTTATTGTTTGTACGTAAATGTTTCAAATATTATGAAATAAAGTAAAAATAAGTATGGTAAGTATTAGAATGTAGCTACCACTCCAATTATTGTAAATGCTCAAATGTATTAGTAGGTGTTGATATTGTTGTAACGATGTTTTATTCATGGTATGATCTAATACATTGGCATTGTTTTAGAGGCCACAAGGAAACGTCATGAGAGCGCCACTACCGAAGATATGAAAAAAGCCAAGGATTGTAACTGGCACCAGCCAAGCCTAGACTTAAAAATGAGTATTTTCATTTTTATTGGCTATTCAAATAAAATGATAAAAAATACGTTGTTTTTTTATTTAGAACACTTCAATTAAAAATAGTGATTAATTTGATAACCTTCCAGTATGCCTTAAAAGATGCCAGAATTATTGATTATTAACTTGTATGGTGAGTGTGAAAAAACAAGTTCTTGCCTTTTAGACAACTCTATGTATGTTTCAACTTTTCGTTATCGACGTTATACATTCTAAATAACCAAAAACAATTTTCAGTTCATTTTGACAAATTAAATAGATTGCATAAAAAATCTGAATTTTCATATAAATATTTTACAAATATTTTAGAAAAAATATAGCGCTTACATTAATTTTAAAATATGGAATAAATATTTTAATTGAATATTTCATCTATATTTGGAAAAAAATATGAAAAATATATTCAAAAACCTCACGAAAAATATTTATAAAATATATTTTTAAAAATATCCATGTAATATTTCTGGCTGTTAGGGTAGTGTCAATAATTATATTATTATATTTTTCATAATCCCATAATAGGTATCAATGTTTAACCTTGTAAACTACTATGGGATTATGAAAAATACAACCTGATGAAGATATTTTTGTGGAAACTAGTCGCTGATAAGTTAATTAATTTTATAGTAAATAAATATAATTACGAAGGACTCTCATTACTATTTTCCAAGAAATATTAATGGTTGGAAGATATGGATTCCATACACAGCATTGCAAAGAGTGGAACACACAATATTTTTACAAAATCACGACGTTTTTAACATTCGTAATTATCCCAACAAAATACAGGCGCCACCGTATATTTTATTTATTTTGGCATCGTTCGTCATCTTTAATTTCAAATTTTATTTGCCAGACGTGTTTAAGGGTTGCCCAAAGATCATTTTAAAAAAATATAAAAATGACAATATTTTTGTAACAAATTCTATAAATAATTAAAGTTGAGTGAATAAAATAAATAAACACATTGCTAACATATTTGTAATTACAAATTCTGAATTTGAAAGCACACACTTAAATGAGTGCAAAAATGAACTAATATTTTCTTCAAAAAATACTGATATTGAATTAGATCTACAAGATGAGCTTATCACTGGCCACACTATGAATTATTCAGAGAGATTATTAAATTAAGATGCATTATTGGACAAATAAATTTTATCTACATTTTGAAGAAGTACTAACTTCTAATGCAAACAGAGTTAATAATGGAAACACAAAATGTAATCCGTTATTTAATCCAGCCTTCACTAAACACTTTTTACATCATTATATCCCATTCCTACCTTTGTGGACTTCTATAAACAAAAGTGAAAGACAAAGCAACTTTTTGGTTGAAGGTTGGTTTGGGATTGTAAAAAATAACATCCTTGGTAAAGTGCTACATCGAAAATGCTTTCGATTTAGTTATAAAACAGAAAAACAGCTAATTAAATGTTACAGATAACAAAAAAAATAATATTTTTGGCAACATTCGCATACAATAACTAGAACTTTGACAATTTTGAAATTATTTTATAGTGTCATTGCTTCCAAAGTGTTCAAAAATCTAGACAACTTGTGAATATTGTGAGGTGTATCTTATTTTGGGTGAATGCCGCAGTAACTATAGGGCTGCTGCGTTCATTTACACTATGAGATTCCCTCATCGTCAGCATTCACACAAAAATGTTTTTCAACGTCTGGATGATCGCATGCGACAGATGGGACGAATTGATATTATTGTTGATGTTCCTGGAAGACCACGTGTAGCACGAACTCCACAATTAGAAGAAGCCATTCTTGAAGCCGTTGCGGATGATCCGTGTGAGCATTCGAAGAACATTTAAGTTACAGTACCGTTCAACGTGTTCTAAGAGTAGAGCGCTGTCATGCTTCCCATTATATGAAACTTCAAGCCCTGCGAGAAGATGATTTTCCGCTTATAGTCAATTTTTGTCGATGGATGTTGGAAAGAATGGAGGAAAATGATAATTCTGGTAATCAGGTATTGTGGACTGATCAAATGATATTTATTCGCGACAGGATCTTCAACATGCACAATAACCATTACTGGAGTGTAGAAAATTCAATCGTGGTGCTTCGATAAGAACATCAGGATCGTTTTTCTATTAATGTTTGGGACAGCGTAACCTCTAGACATTTATTAGGTCCTATATTCTTACCACATCGTATCAATGGTGATAATTTTCTTAATTTCCTACAGGACGAATTGCAAAATCTGCTAGATTATCTGCCACTACCACTATTACTAAATCATGGCTGCAGTTAGACGAAGCGCCTGTTAATTACGCTATGCAAGTGAGAACGATTGGTTGTAGAGGTCCTATTAATTAGCCTCCACGATCGCCAGATCTTACTTCTCTAGATTTCTTTTTATGTGGCCACTTAAAAAACATCATCTACTGTACTAACCTCGAGAATGTGGAGGAGTTAAGACAGCGAATTTTGTTGCCGCCAAAACGGTAATTTCTGAAGAAATGTTACAAAATGTTCATTTAAGTGTTTGTAGAAGAGTAGGAAACTGCTTAAGAATGGATGGACAACATTTAGAATATTTATTGCAAATTGATAACGCCAGTGTCAGTTTTATGATTTAAAATTTCATTAAATTTTTGGGTTTCTAATGGCTACAGTTTTATTGTTCATTAACGTATAGCTTTACCTTAGCCTGAATTACACAATGTTGCTGGATTGTTTAATTTTCAAACATCATTTTTTAAAAAATTAAAAGTTCTAAAGAAATTCCGATTGCATGTTTGTCGTCAAATAATGATTCTTTAGCGCCTTCTAGAAAATGGTCCGGTGCTTTTGAATCACTCTGTATTACCCGAAGGGTGTGCGCGTTTACTAGATCTCACAATCGTCGTATACCAAAATACATTACTAAGTTTTTTAGCTCAACATGTTTTTTTTTTTCATTTTAAATGATCGTCCACTACGAATCCCAATAAAAATTAAATTCCTCATTTTCCAACTCAACAACATCACGGAACCCAAAACCTCTGTGTAACAAAACAAGATTCAGGTATCTATCAAATTATCTTAACTGTACGTATGCGTCATATATATACAGCAATTACACGAAAACTGACATATAAATTCGTTCACGGTACAGTCCTGAATACTCTATTACTCCCGCTGTAACACAATAATGCGGTCGATTTAATAATTCATTTCGTGTTGCGGTTTTATACTCTGCTACGGTTACCGAATATGTAATCCGCATTCAAATTTGTCCGCTACTATTCTGAACATGTGTATATGTAATATGGCCAGCACACGCTCTATTTGGCTGACACAAACCATATACTGTGTGTGTCACAGAGACCTTCCATTAAAGTTTATGGAAGAGTAAATAAATTCGAGATTTAAAAATTTTCAGAGTAAGTCTGTGGGTATAGGTCACTTCAGCTAAAATATTTTCGACTTCCGGTAAGGTGCTCTTATACCGGAAGTAGTTGTCAACTTTATTATTGCAATGTAAAGTATTTTTATTTCGAATTTTGATTCTATTCTGAATTTTATGTCAAGCTTGTCTAACATACCGTGCACCACCATTTACAGCACTCGAATTCTTGCGCTGTACTCGACACCTACCGCATTCTGATAAATGTAGGTATACAACTGATGCTTATTATTTGAAATTTTGAAAAGTAGATTTTGAAATCTTCGAAAATCACTGAATCACTAGAATATTCACATAAGTTTTCATTATAGTTAAGGTCAAACAATTCACCAATCTTCTTGTTATAGAAAGGATCGTTATTCTTATTGAAATTTATTTATTAGAGTTATTAGAGTGCTGATTTTAAAAGTTGAAGAATCAAATTTCACAATTTTATTTAATAACATACAAGAGCTCGTTATTTTATATTAGATTAAGCCATTATATCATTTGTAAGAGAGTTAAAAATATCTGTTTAAAAACCTATTTTAATTTGAAGTGTATTTAAAGGCAATCATTTGTTTATTTGAATATATTTGATCTAGTTTTCAGGCACCACTAACTTGTCGACCATCACTGATTTGGCGGCAAATACTTACCTTCTACGCACTTACGCCAATGGATGATCATCATCAAGCCTAACTTCACTTCAAACAACAGTTCCAAATATAGCAGTTTGTAATTGTTCACATTCGTACCTACATAAATTAGCTTTCTTACCCGTTGATTTACGTATTTTATTAGTTCTAAATTACCCCTGTTGTTTTAAAAAAGATGCATTGTGTAAATGATTAGTGGCCATAATATTTACATTGCTGTCTTGATAAATTTTCTTGGCCAAATTTGGGATAATAATTTAGTGAATAAAACTCGTAAGATTAGTGACTCTAATCTTCTTTAATTGCAATTAACTAATTTTTACATTTTTCCTTAACGTTTCGACGGCTTCTGTCTTTTTCAAAGGTGATTATTAATTTTTTCTTTATATACCTTACTTCTTATTTTATAATCTTCCCGGTTATCCAGTTATACAGTTAAACCATTGTGTCATAATTTTGTTATTTAGTATTAAGTTAATTTTAAAAACTTAAAACAACACACAAGACGGACACATATATGTACATTTCAAATTAGTTTATAATATGTGTCCGTCTTGTGTGATGTTTTAACAGTTTTTAAAATTAACTTAATACTAAATAAAAAAATATGATTCCATTTCAAATGAAACCATTGGTTTAATTGAGTCATAAATCACTAGTTTTTTTTATTATTGTAAGCTATTCAGAAATATTTGCAATAAAATTAGAATAAAAAGCACATAAGATTATGTATTTTTCTAATCTATTTTCTTACTTCCTTTAAAATATAAATCACTCCACACGTTTGAAAATTCCCGGCAACAGCTTTACAAGATGGCAGCTAGGCTTGAAGGTAATTCAAAATGGACTACAAAAGAGCATAGGATTTTGCGAGCTTGTCCGTACTCATAGAACACTACGCCTTCTACAAGCAAGCTAAATTAAACCGTAGTGGACAACCTGCTGAAAAGTTATGAACTAAAGGCGCCAAATAAGTTTAATTTGAATTAATCAAAGTAAGTGATTTTATGTAAGTATCACTCAATCCGAACCCTTTTAACGACTTTAGAGAGAGAGAGAAAGAATTATTGTATTTATTATAATTTGTTTAACTATTATCATTACAATATCTATACACAGGGTCAATCAAATGAGTGGAAACACCTAATTTTTGGTTAAGTTATGGGTTCTATTAAAAAGTAACCGTAAGAAAAGTTTTTGTAATATTTTTATTCTAGTCTGCAACATACTTTGATTTCCACTATCATATGTTTCGAGATATGTCGTCATCAGTACTTTTTTCTTAAATGCATTACCCTGCATCTTTTCACTTTTTTGAATAGACACTTTTACAAGAATTACAATGATATACGGCTTGGTGGGTTTGCGGCTTGAGATATTAAAATAAAATGTAGGCTATTAACATCTTTAGTTCCATTACGGTCAATCTTAAGCCGGATTCACAGAAGTGAAACATGTCTCGACGACATCTTTCCCACCACGTCGGTACTTGCTGTCGCGGGCGACAGATGAATTTGTTTACTTTTATAAGAAATCCGTTAATCCGTTAAAAAAAACAATAAAGTTACGACCAATGGCATGTGTCAATTCTACCGATGACCTGCTGTCACTCATTGTTATTTATTTTGCATTTGAAGGGTCCAATGCAAAAAGTGCCTAAGTCACACTTTGGTAGTTTTGAGATAATCAAATCCAAAGTACATCTTGTACTGAAATCTCAGTGATATCCGTAACTTCATGATGTAAAAAACTACACTTAGGTACATTATAAAAATGAATCTGTTCAACAAATCCATAGTTTGGCGGTTGGCGAAGAAGATATTGCTGCTATGCTAGTTTCGACGAAAATGTAATTTAGGCACATTTTGCATTGGGCCCTTCATTTGTATTAAGTATAAAGATGGTACTAATCGTACTAATTTAGAGCGGTAAATACAGAAGAAAACAAAACATAACCTCAATTATTTTGGCGACACTAAATGAAGTTCGGAAAATCCAACTACATTCGATGTCGCTGAAAAGATGAGATCACAAAAAGAAGGATTGAGGGGAAGATCTGATGCTTAGATGTGATTGGTCGTTTAAATGTCGCCAGCGATATGTTTCAGTTCTGTGAAGCCGGCTTTATCTACCATTTCCTGACAAAACTGCTTCTTTCTATGAGAAAAAAGGATCAGTAAAGTAAAGTAATAAAGATACAGTTTTGTTAGTAACGTTTCTGGTCTTTCTTGAAGATTAATAAGAACATTTAAAGAATTATCTTCACTCGATGCAATTTTATATCGACCAGATTTTGACCGATTTTTGACATTTCTAGTTTCATTAGACTTTACAACACCCTTGAGACTGTTTTTGAAATACTTTCATCAGGGAATATTTCATGTATCTTGAAGAGATCTCTGCCTGTCTCCAAAACCAACAATTATTAACAAACTAATTCTTTTACGTGCTTTTAATTCGCCCATAATGAACAATTATTTTAGTATATGGAAACTATCTGGCTATGACTGTCAGTAAATTGAGTAATGCAAATAATTTCATTTCTGCTGAAAGTTTCCATGGTAACGTATGCTGTGTACTGATGGTACCAGCATAAATGCAAAATGAATTTAAAAAATGAAAAATTAAATTAACTAGCTCAGCGGATAAAAATAAAGGGCACAAAAGAACAATTAAACTCAGGGTTACTCTCACAATTAAACCTATCATTAAAAGTAAAATGTGGGCGTTTGAAAATTTGACTTCCTTAAATTACTCCAAAAATTGAAATGGTTGATTAAAAAAATTTTGAATGACGTTAACAATCATTGATTTTATTATAAAAAAAAGGAAAAAAAAAACATTTGTTACAAATTGCAGTAAAATTTAACCTTGGACTGAAGGTCCTGGACAAAAACAAAAACTGCATGAATCTACAATTACAAAAGGACAATGCAAATCCTTTAACAAAGCAAAAGACAAATTTGTTCTAGAACAAAATCCTTTTTCACAAAAAATCTACGTGGTTTCAAAATGAAACGAACTAAATGACTTTAAACGTGGACAAAACAAGTAAATTTACAAAAATTGAAATCTAATTACAAGCACAATGCTTCTTTTCACCTAAACCGTGGTGATTAATAAAAATACAAATTTGTAAAATAGAAAACGCAAAAATTAACTCTTTAAACTAAAAACACCTTCCAGAACAAATATAATAAAAGATTTTACATCTAAATTGTGCACACAATAATATAATGCCAATTATTATTTAATGAGTTCCTAGATGGACGAGAAAAATTAAAAAACACGAATTCAAAACTAAAATCAAAATGTAAGGACAAAATGGCAGCAATGAAATTACAAATACATGTACTTACTCGCTCGTCAATCGAGAAACTGCCTTTTAGGGTAAACCAGTAGCATATATATAAAATAAAACAGCTGCGTGCGCTGCACCTAACGCACAAAGATCATAGAAAACAACTACATTTGAACGACATAAACAAAACTGGTGAACGCAATATGTACAATTGAATGAAATTAATTTATATAACAAAACAATTAAACAATTAAATTCAACAATCAATTCAATTAACAAAATCTTATACAAAAATAAAATATTAATTTCTGAGAGAATTTGCCCGACACATTGATAAAGATTAATCTCAATAAATAAAATATCACTGAATTTACGAATCCCGGGGTGCCAAACCACAGCAGTAATAATATAATAAAAATACTGTAAAAACTTTTCTTAGGGTTATTTTTTAATAGAACCCATAATTTAGCCAGACATTAGGTGTTCCCACACATTTGCCTGACCCTGTATATGTACCTAGTTTTGTTAGTACTTGCAATGATGGAATTCTGCCACGATTTATTAGAAATGATCAGCGTTCTTTTGAAGACCAACTAAGAGTACAAACAACGCAGTCATTTTGAAAACTTGCAGTAAAATAAATGTTGTTAAATGTAACCTAGTTGTGTTGTCCTGTACGTCTTAATTAATACTTGATGAAATTAAGTAAAAAATTAATAGTTAGTAATGAAATGTCAAACGTCAATTGACTAGCATAACTGGTTGCCTACTCACTAGTCACCAACGCCATCTTTTTAGAACAGCACATAGGAAAAATGTTTGTGTCATAAAACAAAACCCATACATTTCTCTGTAATTAAAGCTGACATAACATATTATCAGTTCTTTTGAAAGCGATATATTTCTATCGTTCTTCTTTCTTTATTTATTTATACTAAATACTTCTCTTTTTGGGGAATATGTACCAGACTTGAAGGTGCAATACCGCGGCACACCAGCATCAACATCACAGCATCAGCGTTTAACAGCAGAATGGTGCAATCTTCCTGAAAGCTTTTCCGTCATCTATGCTCATCCAACCGTGCGCGCCCGTCGAGATACGACCAGGAATTTCGTTTCGTTACCCGATAACAAAAAAAAAAACAACTATCGCAAAATTCTCTAGAAGACTTTTCAGACTTTTCGTGGCGGTTCGAACGATATATACATATATAGAAGCGTCCGATAGCGCAGCGGCGGCAAAGTAAAGCAGTAAGTCCTCCTCGCGAGAATACCAACCCCTTCCTTCACCTCTCCCCTGGCGGAACTGCATTAATCTAAATTCAGAAGTTATAAAGGATCGTCTCATTCGAGCCGCATCTGTTCTGCGTGCTGCGGAAATGAAATTTCTGTATTATTCAAATGCTCGCCGGGAATTGGCCGAATCCTACTTTGGCGAAGGCGGCCAGAGGTTGAAGTTAGAACGCCGAGGTATTCGATTCGTGTAGGTATCTAGGAAAATGTATTTCCGCGAAAGGAAAACAATAACATCGCTGCCCGATTCTTCGTTGATGCCCTTCCATCTCTATTTTTCCTTGTGCAGGTAAGAGTACGGTAGCTATTTTTTTTTCTCCTGTTTTCTTTTAATATTGGATTTGGAAACTGTTTCCGGTTTCCTGGATTATTTCTGTTGTAGATACCGCAAACTACAGAATGGATTTTTCAAATTCCGCTTTTAATGGTTAAATATTCAAATCAGGTCTTACTCATCTTTCTGTTGATAATAATAATAATATAGGTACCTATTTGGAGTGGCTCTTTCGGTGAGCTTCAGCAAAGACACGACGGTGTTGCAAGCTGAGGTTGCTGCAATACACCACTGTGTCCGAGAAATAGAAAGATGTACCGAGCCAGGTAAAAGCGTTGCTGTTTTCTCTAATAGTCAGTCCACACTTAAAGCGATTAGTTCCACAAGCGTGGTCTCTAAGCTGATTTGGGACTCTGTAAGCGCCTTAAATGAGGTGGGCACCCACAGGAAATTAACCCTAGCTTGGATCTCTAGCCACTCGGCCGTGAAGAGAAATGAGACGGCCGACGAGTTGGTCAAGCGAGGTTCGTCAAGGTCATTCCTTGGAGCTGGTCCTTCTTTCGGCACTACCAAATCACAAATCGGCTAATGGTCGAGTGGCTTGCACGCTTGGCTATCAGTCGCGGGGTCCTTGGTTCGAGCCCGACGGATTGCTCCCAGAGTGGAATTTTTGTGGCTTTCCTTATTCCTTGGCAAATCCTGAGGGACGAACATCTTAAGTCGCTCCACGGGCGCAGGCGTAATAATAATTCATGGCCACCGATGCCCCTTGTAATTGGCGAAAGCTGTTGGGGGATGCTAAGGCATGAATTATTATTATTATTATTTTTAGGTTTTTGACGGTGCTTGAATAGATGCCGCCCAACACTCCTACTATAATTGGAATAAAGATGATCTGCATTCCGGGATAAGTACGGCGTAACAGGTTGACGAGTGGGGTATATTTGTTTCTTTTTTCCTCTTCCTTCGTTACAATATTATTTTCGGCTGGACACGACATTTCTAATATGTACAGTGTTTTTACTTTGTACTCCCATATCGTTAAATCTGGCTTGTTGGCGGCAATTTCGATGGTTGTGTGAAACGAGAAGTTCCAGTACATCTTGCAGTTTTCGTTCGAGATTACTGGTTCGGTGTTCGAAACAGCGTATGGCAGGATTGGGGAAGCGTCAATCTTTTATATGTATCTAAGGTGGTAGTAGATCACTTTCAATGCTCGGTCATGGCGATCTATGTAGAGGGTTGGAGCGTAATTTGGGCAAGCTGCCAGTAAATGCATCGTGGTCTCCTCGTATGTTTCACATGCTCTGCATTTAGTATTAGCGATGTTTAGTCCCAAGACCCCCCCTCTGTACGTGAATGAGTTAAGAACTCCGTCCTGCACAGCTGTAATGTAGCCTTCAGTTTCCGAAAACAGCGTCGGTGACCATAGGAATGCAAACGATAATTCGGTTGAGAGATGTTGTTCCGCAATCAGTTTAAAGTATAAGCCGTGCATTTTCTTCGAAAGGTGTTCGTTTATAAATTTTTGAATTATCTTTTCGCGTATTAGCTTTCGAACCCCATGTATCGGTTGCCTGGTGACGTTATCGTTATGCCACTGTTCGCCTTTGGTGTTAAATATCAAATCTAATTTTCGGCATGCTCTGGTCGCGGCTGAGTATAGAAAGGGATCCTGTTCATTTCCGCTCTCCCGTTCACGAACCAGTTTTAGAAGATCATCCTGGGTATTGTGCACTTGGTGAGCTGTCGCGATTATCAGTCTTCCGTGTAACCACTCGATATTAACAAGTCCCCTTCCTCCTTGTTTACGAGGTAAGTAAATTCTTTGCGTGGACGCATTCGGGTGTAAACTTCTGTTTCGGGCCATAATTCCGTGATTTCGTCCACCTTCCATCTTATCGCGCTGAACGAGTGGGACACGATTGGCACCGCCAGCTTGTTTGTTGCTGTACATTTATGTTTAGCTGACAGTTCTAAACTCCAAATCTTTTTGACAGCAGTGAGGTACTTTTTCGTTAAAGTTTGCTTGACGTTGTTTATATTATGTAGAAGTCACTGATTAACTCCCAGGTAGGTGTACTTCTCTTCTAGTGCCAGGTGGCGCAATGTTGTGCCATCTATGTACATCCCGCCCTCTACCCCGTCCAGCCCTCTGCCACGTTTGATGTTTAGTGTGGCGCATTTGTCGGTGCCAAATTCCATGCCAATATGTTGTATGTAGGTGTGTGTTGCTCTGATCATATCCTCCAATTCGTCCTTGTTTTTGGCGTATAGCTTTAAATCGTCCATATATAGGAGATGAGTGATTTTATGGTTTCGATTACTTGGTCTGCCCTCCATATATCCTCCAAATCCACGTAAAGTTACTGAGAATGGTAAAAGAGTTAGAAAGAAAAGTATCGGGCTGAGCGAGTCGTCCTGAAAAATTCCTCGTCGGTATTGGAAAGGATTGGATTTCTTCATATTTTTGCCTGTGCCCGGCAATATAACGGTTTCCCATCTTTTGAAAAGTTCTTTGACGGTATTCGTAATATGTGGGTGGACTTTCATAATTCATCAGAAGCGAGATCAGCTCGTGTGAGGCTGAATCGAAAGCTTTTCTGACGGATCGCGTCTTGACATGCACCAGAATCAATTAGTAGGTTTTCTCTTACTCCGAACATTCCTCGTTTCGCGCCTCGCTGTTCAATAACATCTTCCCATATGGGCGAAATCGTCTCGAGCAGTAGCTTTTGCTTTGTAGGTAAATATATTATATACGGTGTTAAGGCAGGTTACCGGCCGATAGTTTTCAGGTCTTTTTTGGTCTTCTTTTTTGTAGATTAAAATGGTTCTTCCTTTGCATAACCATTCGGGGATGGCTGTTGGATCGTTCAGGAAGTCATTAAAAATAAGCGTTAAGTATTTGTGTGTCACTGTTAACTTTTTCCACCAATATGTATTGATTGCATCAGGGCCTGGAGCCGAAAAATTCTTCTTTTCTTCAGCTCTTTTCTTGGGTTTTGTTAGCTTTTTCTTTACTGATAGCGACCTAATTTTATTGTTATTATTATTATTAAATTAAAAAAAAACCATCAATGAATGGATATATAACTAGTCCAGAGAGTGGTGGCAAAAATCACCGGGACAAAGGTAGGCCAAAGAGTTCCTAAAGAAACAGAAGCCGGAATTTACTAGAGATCTTCTGAATAAAAACAGAAAGACTGTCAAAATGATAGTAGGTCTATTGACTGGTCACTGTAGGCTAAATAGGCATATGTATAACACAGGCCTGGCATATAGTTACAGATATGATATAATTGTATAAAAGAATATCAATATTTTACATTTGAAAAACATAAATGTCTTGTAAGAAGACAACCTTCGACATTTCCAGCTGATATGTGTATGTTCAGTCATCGGTTTGGTAATATCTATATTGTCATGGAATGTGTATTTGATATTATTTAAGTGTAAAGTTACTAGTTTTACTTACTTATATTTAAAAAAATAATAATTTGAAATAACGAGAAAAGGATATAAAATGTACCAGCAGACAGCCAGACGATGTCTAGGTGATGTAGGAAATCCATGCATTTGGCAAGTCCTTCAAGGCATTTTCCTTCAGAATGTTCCCTTCAGGAAGTAAAGATGATCAGCAGTGATATACTTACACATCGAAATTGAATATTAGAATTTGAATAGTATATTTTAACAATAGATATTGACAGATCAAAGTTGGATCCAAGTTCAATTTAAATGAACATTTTTTATTTTTTTTACAGTGTACTTATTTCATTTAAAATTAGTCTAATAATGTTTTTATATGCATTGGCATTCCAATTGCATTGATATGTCAACAGAAAGACATGGAAAATTGCTGGAAATTCGGCTTCGTCACAATGTCGTGTGTTGAAATGGTTGCCTGCTTTTTGTACAGTAATTAATTTTAAGATTGTAAATTTAACATAGTAATAAGTGGAATTAGTAATACGCTGTAAAATTTGTTCTTTCCAATCCTCCAATCCTCAAAGGATTGGAAAGAACTAATTTTATAGCGTGTTACTAATTCCATATATACCACCAATCTAAAAACTTCCAATAACTATATAGTAATAAGTATTGAAAATTTTTAAATGTATTTTTCTCATGATCCAGAGATAGTTACCTTTATTATATTTTTAATTGCAAGGCGATTCTAGAATTTTGCAATAATTGTTTATTTTAATTTTATGTAAACATTCAGTCACATGGGTAAATTTTCTACAACGACGATTTTCCTAAGTAATGTTCCTGACTGAAGCAGTCTACGTGATCAGAAGTATGAAGGCCCCCATTTAGATATCCCGTTCCGACCTGTCACCCGAATGCCCGCCGGTTTCATTTCTCCAAAGGTTTTCCACGTCCAAATCTACCTAAAAATAAACGTATTATTTTAATCCTAATCTAAATTTAATTACTCTTATAAGAAATTTAAATTTGTACGTTCGGAAAATTTTGGGGTTAGGAATTTTGTATCATCGTTGAACAGTTTGCAATCACTTGGGAAAAATTTGTATATATATAAGTTGGTAGTTTACTATGTTAATATTTGATATGTATTTACGACACGAACCGATATCCAGTAATTTTACCATCAAGGTTGGCCATTCTGATTCATACGTCTTTTAAGTATAACATAACTCCGTTTGAACGTTCAAATAACGTGGGAATTTTGAAATTTAATTTTAAACGTATTGCTGTGGTTTGGCACCCCGGGGTTCGTAAATTCAGTGATATTTTATTTATTGAGATTAATCTTTATCAATGTGTCGGGCAAATTCTCTCAGAAATGAATATTTTATTAAGATTTCGTTAATTGAATTGATCTTATTTATTCTTTTAATTGTTCAGTTGTTTAAGTGAATTTTATTCTGTTGTACATATTGCGTTCACCAGTATTGTATATGTTGTTCGAATGTATATTCTAGAAGTTTCTTTGCGTTTCTGCGTTGCGTGCGCACGCAGGTTTTGATATATGTACACGACCGTGTTAACCTTGCAAGGCAGTTCTGAGATTGATGTTTAAGCGTGAGTACATATTATTTTAATTTCTTTGCTGCCATTTTGGTATTACATTTTTCTAAAGATTTGTTCGCTTAATTTGATATTTTATTCGTCCATATAGGAACTCATTATATAATAATTGTTAATATATTTTTGTGTACACAAATTTGATATAAGATCAGTTATTATATTTGTTCTGGAAGGTGTTCTTTTTGTTTAAAGAGTTAATTTTTGCGTTTTCTAGTTTACAAATTTGTATTTTATAGTTAATCACCACGGTTTAGGTGAAAAGAAGCATTGTGCTTGTAATTAAATTTCAGTTTTGTAAATTTACTTGTTTTGTCCACGTTTAAATTAATTTAGTTCGTTTAATTTTGAAACCACGTGGATTTTTTGTGAAAAAGGATTTTCTTCTAGAACAAATTTGTCTGTTGTTTGTTGAAGGATTTGCATTGTCCTTTAGTAAATTAGATTCTTGCAGTTTTTGATTTCGTCCAGGACTCCCAGTCCACGATTTAATTTTTCCTGCAATTTGTATTTAAATGTTTTTTTTTTTTTTAATAAAATTTATGATTGTTAACGTCATTCAAAATTTCTGTTCTTTTATTTTTGAATCAACTATTTCAATTTTTGGAGTAATTTAAGAAAGTCAAATTTTCAAACGCCCACATTTTACTTTTCATGATAGGTTTAATTGTGAGAGTAACCCTGAGTTTAATTGTTCTTTTGCGCCCTTTATTTTTATCCGCTGAGCTAGTTAATTTAATTTTTCATTTTTAATATTCATTTATTTTTTTTTCTTTTGTACCTTCAGTACACAGCAGTATTGTATATATATGCATTCTGTGATAAATTTATATTTCAAAAAGTGGAATTACTAATAAAACGTTATTGTTATTGAATAAACGAACTCACGTAACTTACCTGAGATAATAATATCCTTATTTATGTCTTATTTTACACGGGTTCACATTTTGAACTTTGTTATTAAGTAAAACCACTTATATTCACACTTAAATGTTTTCTTTAACATGATCATAATTGAGGTACAAGGCTCTCTTGCGTATGATATCGTGTAAACTGGCTGTTAAACATGCAAATTGAAGGAGAGGACATTTTGGCAACAGCCCTCCGCTTTCACACGTACTGAAGGAAACAAGGAGAGCAACTAGCTGTTCGTTATTTTTTTGATGTCAAAGGAAGTATTTACCGTAATCACTGATTACTGCTTTTAGAATTCTCCACTCACGGCCGTGATCCATGATTCTCCAATCACTGTGAAAGAATCACAGTTTGTGAAATATCGCTCATTGCTAGTGTTTTTACTCTTGCTAATGTGGCTTTAGAAGCCATGTGGGCGTAATATTATTATCACTTGATAAAGCAGGAAATTTGATTTTACCAGACTATTAAAAAAAGGAACTTTATATTAACTAAACGCCATATTTATTATTCATCACAAAAACATCTAACCCGTAGGCTATCGATATAATCGCAAAGGTAACGATTTATTCCGCTGCTATTTTCCATCCATCCCGCTATTCCGAAAATTATACGAAAATTGACGATCCATACGGCATCAATCACCTGCAAAATTAGGGTCTGCGCTTGATACAATTGCCGTAATTAAAAGGGATTCCCCGTCTGTTTGATAGGGCCGTTTCCGCTAGCACGTCAAAGCTGCTATCGATTTGATTAAAAATGCAAAAATCAATTAGGGGTGCTATCAATTCGAAATAAGAACGTAGGATAGGATCAAATTAAATAACTTAGACCAGAGACGAAGAGGGGCTTAAGAAACGGGCTCTACTCTCTATTGTGGAATTTTTTTATCGAAGCGGCGCTGGCAGATTGCTGTATAAGTGCCGAGAGGTATAATGGGGATTTAATTTTAAATTTAAATTCTACGTCTCCACATAGACTAGGTGAGTGAATTCTCCAACGGCAATTTGATATTTTGTTTTTCTTTTTTCGTTTTCGGGAAAACGCTAGCTCAAACAAGCCATGGTCTTGCGTGTATTTGTATTTGCCTGCTGTAATATACCTACCCATGTAATTTACTTCAGATGTTACTACCGAAAACTACACTAATTGGATTTTGTGAACGTTGGATATTCGAAGTGAATACTAATTGACGTTTAATGTGGGGTGCCTCATGCCGAAACGTTTGGTTCGCTCTCCTTGTCTTACATACTCGCCGAATCGATCTCTCTGAGTCTATCTATATCTGTCGGATACTTGTCTTACGCGTTTATGGAGTTTAGTCTAATTTACGAAATGAGGTAGCTTAAATTGGAGCAATTTTGTGTACTGGTGCATTGTATACTAAGAGCTCATTTTCGACCTGTCGATTGCCGTTATATGAATTAAAGAAGGATGAAAATATGATTTCTATCAGTTAAAAAAGTCGAGAAATACGCATATAATTCTGCTGGGCGGTTGTGTGTCAGATATACGCTTCGATTTACCATCTCCAATCCGCATGCTATCGTTGTCTAACGTTAAAGTACTCGCCGCTATTCTCTACCCTTGTCTAACTACTACAAAATGCTATCACCACATCGATCTTTTCAATTTAAATCAATTCAATATAGCCCTTATTCCGTCTACTACGGGTTGACGGAAGCGAATCGTTAGGCATGCGTAAACACAGGCGTAAATTCACTTTCAGTTTAGCCGGCGTTCGATTTATTTCGCTCATTTCTTAACATGGGGTTAACGGATATTAGGGTACGGGTACGGCCCTCATATTCTATAACGGTTAGTAAGTTTTGATCGCGGTCAGTACTTTTTTTAAAAAAAAAAATGGAATATTGTTGGGAAGAATTTTACAGTGGCAATTCAGCAGAAGTTACACAGGATTTATTTGTAATAAATTATCCCGTAAGCTCAATTCCTAGCGCGACTATTATTCGTAATACAGTCCAATGTTTTGAAATAACGTTTACTTTAATAAGTAACAAAAAATGAAAATGTCCTAGCGAAAAAATATCTGTGATATCGAAATAAGTTTGTGCATTAGTGGAATAAAATCCTAGTATGACGTCCAAACAAATTGCTGGCGGATTTAATAATAGTGCAAAAGTTTTAAATCTTTTACATAAGAATAAGTATCGATCGTGCAAAATTTGCACATTCTAAGAACTTTTACTCCACGATTATTACTGTCGCCTGGAATTTTATGAATGAGTGATTAATAAATATCCTAAATATCAATATTTTTTTTTTCACTAATATACTATTTACCGACGAATAGGCACTTTTTCACTATTGTTAGGTTTTTTATAGTTTACATTATCTGATGTGCCGATATAAAAATAATTATGAATAGAAAAGAAGCTTGAATAGATTTTAGTTATTGAATAAGTATTGTCTTATTATGTCCCTTTTCACTAATACAAATGTAATGTTGGATTTAATATTACTTTTACAAACTTCATAAATAAAGCGAGGCACAATTTAATTTGACTGAACTATAACAATTCGCCGAATGTTAATGTAGATGGACCCTTAGTCAGCCAAGCGTCCATCAGGTATATCCAGTAGCATAGATAAATTGAAAGTCATATTTTGTTAAGTGTCAAGTAGGTTTTCAATTCGATTGTAATAGGAGTTAACTATGATATATCTGTCTAAATTGTTTTCTGTAAATTGCTTTCGTCGGTAAGTTAATATATTTTTATATCTAGAGAAAGATCTTTCTACATCACATGGAGTAACTGGCGGGAAATGGAAGTAACCGATTCAATTTTTATATTTTACATATGAACTTTCATTTTGAGCAGTAAAAGTGTTATTGGAAATATCTTTTAATAGCACGTAATCTGATTTTTTTTTTTGTAAAACCGTATTAATTTTTCCGTATATCTTCGCCAATCGATCACTCTATACTTTAAATCTAAACAGAGGATTCTAAGTGTTGCAGGGATACAGTTGATTTGAAATTTTTGTTTTCTAGACACTTTCTAGAAACGCTTGAGAAATGTTTATTAATAAATTCTAATTGCTCGATTAAATCTTCTTTTACAATTAATGATTGGACTGCTATAATACTGGAAGCATCTCGTTTTAAATTTAATACAAAAGAACTTAATATACGAAAGTGTTGGTCATAAAAAATGCGCCTTCTAACTATGTACCCCATCGTGTTAATACAGGTTTTAGCAGCAAAGATGTATTCGAGCACATTTCTTTATATAACTTTGTCCTAGTTTGTGCTTTCAGTAAAATCTTTTTAAATGAGTTAATTAATGAATTAACATTTAAATTTTCTTCGCTAATAAGTTTAGCAATGCGATGTATCCATGCACAACACATGTTAGATGTAACATGTTTAGAAAATATTTTTTGAGCTCGCTACTTGTTTTTAACATTACGCTTGCAGAATCTGAGAGAAGAGTAGACTTTTAAGCAGTCGTCACACGCTGTTAATAATTTTTCGTAATATCGTTTGCAGTGACACGTAATCTGATTTTTGTAGCTACTAAAAATGACATTTGGGGATTTTCTGGATGGAACGTGCCAACCATTGCATTAACAACGCACCTTTCTTTAATGTCTGTCGTTTCATCTGCGCTTATCCCGAGATAATTTTCACCTAGTTTTGACCTGATTTGATTTATTGTTTTGTCGAATTGGTACATAATATTTTCTAATTGTCGATGTATGGAGAATATTTTGGCTGGTGTATTTTTAAAGAAATACACGCAAAAGTGGATCCTGTAATTTATTTAGTGGAATATTAGCACAATGAAAACCTGCGCATAAATCAATTACAAATTTATCACGTGAAATACTTCTTTGGTATTCAATATGTTTCGTGCTTTTCCGATTCCTCTCAAGAGTATATTTGCTCCTGAATTCTAATTTTGCAGAACAAATGGTGCAAAGCACTTCTTTTTTATTAATGATAGTGAAATCAGTGCCATATTCTGAAACAATGCTTGACATTCTCGGCATTGTTGAAAAATGATAAATTACGAACTACTAAAATAAAACGAAAGAATACGAAATCAAGTAAACATCAAAGAATCATGTATAAATACAATGAACTGACAGAATATGCCACCAGGCGGGGCTCATGGTCTATTATAAGAATCACCATACTAGCAAGAGCAATCGAAGGGGAACCACACTAGAAATGGATCCAAGTTTCTGTCCACCAGGCGTCATCAGCGCTCCTCCGAGTGTATTAACCCACTTTCATCCCTAATCACATCTCAAGCTTTACGTACAATCACCTACTAAGTGAAAAAGAGTTTAGTTTGTGCGCCCCCTAGGAGACACATGCCAAACTCTCACCCTGAAGCGATTGTAGCATAAAGCTGGCAATGCAGTCGTTGAACTAACTCGGTTAGTTCATGGACTATCGCTGGATGGCTCGTAAGCGATGAAAGTGGGTTTATACACTCGGAGGTGCGCTGATGACGCTTGGTTATTCTCCTTTCACTGCGCTTGCTAGTATGGTGATTCCTACAATAGTCCATGAGCTCGGCCTAGTGGCATATTCTATCGGTTCATTATATTTAAGTATTTTTTCTTTGATGTTTAATTACGTTATGATAAGCCGTTCTTGGAACCGCAATCATACGCAGTCTGGTTGTCGTTCATGTGATCTATCTAGCGGACTTGATAGTCCATGAAATATCCAAACTAGTTCAAGGCTGCTTTGCATTTAACTTTAATTATCTGAATGCTATAATGATATTACCTAATTAGGCAAATTCCGGTAACTAATATTTAGACATACTACGTATGTGTACATACTCTTCAGTCAGGCCTGTAATTTGTACTAATAATGTGCAATCGGATACAAAGTTACTCCAGTGTTAGTAAGCTACCCACACACACACGTAAACAAACAAGCTTATAGAATTTATTACTGGATTAAATTGCTATAATAAGTAAGCCACAGTTAATTAGGGCCGGCACTTATGTGTATGGCTATCCTTGGTACACATCGTTCAGTTCATTAAATAATCTATATCGGTGGTCGAATGTAGGTGGTTGTAGGTAATCCTTCGGTCGTATTGGGATGACTGGGTCAACTATAGTAGGTCGCTGCACAGTCATGCATATGTAGTATGTAGTACTAGGGGTTTCGGTAGTTATGAGCTAAGTGTGGAATGTTAGGATGAATGTGTTGCGATTTACATTTCATTGAAATGAAGTGGATCGACGTAGCAATTTGATAGTAATCGCCGATTTTGGTTAAAACAGTAAGGAAAGTTAGTATATATGCTACGGTTAGAGTGGTTAATTGACAGTTATTAATAAGTTAAGCATAGTTGGCTATGATCTCTTTAGGAAAAATAATTTCATATATGTCCCACACCCGATTACATGCGAAGTCATGGCCCAACTTTGATATTTTAAATAGAAATCTATATTTTTTAATGCATTTTTAGGTTCTATTAGGGATTTTAAACCAATTTTATAAAACATCTACTTATCTATCGGTTACCGTTTCCGAGTTATTTTGGTTTTTGTGAAAAAAAGCTCAAAACATTATGATGCTGTAAATGGGTATAACGACCATACAGTAAAAGATAGAGAGTTATTATGATGACTGCCGAGGGTATGAGTCCTCTACTATTTAACCAGGAGATAGAAAGTAAACAAAATTATACAGGTGTGCACCCGGTCGGACCACGCGCAACTGCGCCTAGATGCACTCTGCGGCCATAGGAATGCGACGGACGGTCGATAATCTGCTTGTTTATAGTTTTAGGATGCATTAGATCTAAATTGTGTTTGAAGTGAAACTAAAGTAATTAATTGCGAAACTATTTGTGGATGAATTTTAGCGAAATTTAACAGGACGATGCGGCAGATTGAATATAAGAATTAGACGGTTTAGAAACAATCTTGAATGCCAATTTGACATTGTGGAAAGCAACTAATTAAGGAATTTCTTAATAATTGATGAATGTAATTCAATTTTTCTAATATAGAATGAAAGATTTTTTACGGCATGCTATGTGCATGAATACCGGAGGCTGAATTTCTCCAATTCAGATGCACACTATTACAGTATTCGTAATCCTAAATTTATTCGTAATAACTAGAGACTGGATTATATGCAAAGAAAAACTGGAATATAACTAACAGCTTCTTGCGGGTTTCGCCGTGTGTCAAAACTTTCGCTCGACGTTTCGCTGTTCATACTGACAGCTTCTTCAGGATAACTGAACTGATTCTCCATGGTCCGACATTCTTCTTATATACGCCCCTGGTGCGTCCAACCGTGTAGTTTCCGCTCCATTGGCCGTGACGGTTCGTAGTAGGCTCTTCCACGTGCTGCTAAGGTGGTACCCTTCTTCTCTGTTAACGGTTTTATTCTTTTCTATTTCTATGGCTTCCCTGATGAGTCTTTTCCCGTAGTTCTTGGTGGTAGTTATTACTTTTACATTCTTGAAATCCATTTTGTGTCCGGTGTCGTGCATGTGTTCTGCCACCGCTGATTGCTCGGTCCTTCTTAATCTTGCGTCCCTGTCGTGTTATTTTATTCTTATGTCGATGGCTCTTCCTGTTTGTCCGACGTAGCACTGTCCGCATTGGCATGTTATCTTGTAGATACCTTCTGTGCGCCCCTTGGGTATCTTATCCTTTGCGGTCGGTAGATACTGCTGGATCGACGTTGCAGTCCCGAAGCGTACTTGTACGTTACGTTTCTTCAAAATTCGGCCTACTTTTTCGGTGACTCCTGCTATGTAAGGAAAACACGCCATCCCTCTTCATGGTTCTGTAGTTTTCTCCAGTGTCGTCTTCTTCTTAGTGGCTCTCCTTATGTCGATGTCAGTGTGACCATTCTTCTTTAGTGCTTTCTCCAAATGTATCTTTTCACTGGTAAGATGTTGTTCGTCACTGATGGTTCGGCTCTGGATAGCAAAGTTTGTATTAATGTCTTCTTCTGCATCGGATGATGGCGAGATCTTGCATGCAGATATCTATCGGTGTGCGTCTTCTTTCTAAATACTGCGTGCTGTAGCATTCCCTCTTTTGTTTTCTTGACCATAACATCCAGGAAAGGGAGATTTCATTTTGTTCTTTCTCCATGGTAAAACTTGATGGCTGGGTGCTGTGAGTTTATGTGTCCAAGAACTGTTGTAGTTTTTCTTTCTCCGTGTTGCCATATTAAAAAGTATCGTCGACATATCGCAGCCAACACTTGGGTTTCATATCGCTGAAACTTAGAGCTCTTCTTCAAATGCTTCCATAAACAAGTTGGCTATTACAGTGATAAAGGACTTCCCATTGCTGTTCCGTTCTTCTGCTCGTAGTATTTTCCTTCATACAAAAAGTATGTCGTGGATAAGCATAGTTTCACTAATTCAATGATGTCTTCTTGTAGTCCAAGTTCTGGAAAAAACTGGAATATATGCGCATATATATGCATCGATTTTTGAGAAAATATGCATAAACCTGGGGCATACATGCAAAAAAATTGCCACAATATGCAAAATTTTTACATAAAATAAATAAGAGCAGAAATTTAAACATTAACTTTATTGCACACAATTTTTTCACAACATATTTCTAAAACAATTCATAATTAAATGTCATCAATCAAAATTGTGTAAAAGAAAGTTTTTGTCTTCTATCAGAATACATATGTTTCGAAACAGAACAGCTTCTTTCAACATCCACCGATGTAATTGGTGCATTTTTTAACTTTGCAATACATTCTAAACTAAAATTAAAGTCGAAATCGTTTACTATTTTACCTTCTAAAATTTTCTTAACTTTCTTCAATGTCAAATACCCCGCATTTTTATTTATCACTTTTTTAAATTTATCGTATATAGAATTACCTATTGTACCCTTAACCTTCTTACATAGCATATCAAATTCGTCTACTATTTCGATTCCGAGAGCGACATCCCTTGCGTTTCTAGTTTACGAATGGAACTTGAAACAAAGCTATAATTTGACTTAATATACAAAAGGTTTTGTAGCAATTCTGTTGATGTTACTATCTTTTTACAGTTTTCTAGAGCAATGCAGTCAGCAGTGATTTCAAGAATTACATTTTTTATTCCTTCAAAATTATCGGCGAAAAAAATTGCAGCCTCTAACCATGTACCCCATCTCGTAATAATCGGTTCAGGAGGCAACTTAACACCGGGAAGTCGCTCCTTATAAAATTGGATTCGTAAAGGTGCTTTTAAAAATACTTTTTCGACATTGCTAATTAAATCATTAATCAAAGGGAATTGATTCCTGATGTTTTCGGCTACGCGATTGAACCCATGAGCTAAACAAGTGGTATGAATAATGTTACTATAAAAAAAATTTTGCGCGGCTTTTTCATATATGGTGCAGCGTCGGACAACATTAGTAAATTATTTTCGCAAGGTATACTTCCAGGTAAAAAGAAATTTAACAAACCTTCTTGAACGAATTGGGCAATTGTCACATTATTTGTTTTTTGAAGTTCTTTACAATAAATTAAATATGATTTACCTTCAATGTCTTCATGAAGGATTCCTATTAACAAATGGGCAATATAACGGCCTCACTTATCCATACTTTCATCTACCATGATATAAATAAAATTATTCCCTACCAATTGTTGAATTTCTGCTATTGTTTGCTGGTAACAAGATGCGACATAACTTTTTCGTAAGGTACTTTCGTCAGGTATGTTATGTTTGCAATATTTTTGCAGAAATGATTTCAAATTAACATTGTTTAATCTTGCTAATGGTATGTTAGACGAAATGAATGCGTTATGCAGATCCGTATTATATTCTTCTTGTTCTGAGTTTCGTGAAGTTGATGCTACACATTGAGGTATAGATTGCTGCACACATGCGGATCGCTTTAGTTTTTCACATTTTCCAACATGTGATGGAGTTTTAGCGTGTTGAACAATCAGGTATTTTCGCTCAGAAGATACCTACAACAACAATTGTCATTTTATATCAAAAGTTAAAGAATTTAAAAACAATTGTAAGGCTTTTAGTAAAATTAAACTTACCAGTTTACTGCAGACTCGACAAAATATTTTGTCGCCGTCCTTTACCAGTTCAGGATATGGCTTAATCCATAAAAAAATTTGTTTGCTATACTCATTGTATGTACGCATAGTATTTAAAAACGTAACACAATTACATGCTGCGCTCAAAGATATTTAATGATTGTATAGTTTATTTGGGAATTAATAATAATAAAACGTATTTCCCACATCCCTTCTGCTAGACGAAATTAAACACGTGCAGTTCTTGGAAAAAAAGTATTAGAGAAATCAATGTAAAAGATTTATCGTTCTGAGAATTGTCGGTTGTTGATCTACATTAGGAATTACTAGGAATTTTTACTAATAGAAACGATAAGAAAAAGTTTAAATATGCAATATATGCAACTTTTGTAAAAATATGCATAGAAATGCCTAAATATGCTATATATGCAGCTTCAGCAACTTCAATTAGTGTAATACGTCTACATATAGAATATAATTAAAGATATCCAAGTAATAAAATATATGCACTTTGCATATAATCCGGTTTCTAGTTATAATTTTACGGAAAGTAAATCATTTAATTCCTATGTGAGAGTAAGTGTTAAAATATATAATAAATTACCCAACAATATTAGATTTTGTAACAATAAGAAACAAGAACAATTTAAGAAACACCATGGAGGAGTACTTTGAGGGGCTTTGAACGCTGTGATGTTTCTGTACTTACTACTTATATTATATTTATATTTTAATTTTTAGATATGTACTGGGATCTGCGATTATTATCATTTGTCACTATAATTTTACTGTCATACACATTACTTTTTTATTGTTTTTATATCCATTGTGCATTCTTTGTTTTATTGTATGTACACTGCTTCTACTACTACATGAAGTGGATGATCCCTTTCTCGTTAACTCATCGACTTTTCCATTTCCTTCGATTGGCGAATATACAGGCATCCATAGCAAAGTGATTTTATTGAATTTATTTACATATTTAAATTAATTAAGAAGAGAAAGAACGAAGAATGGAGGAAAACAAGAAAAGGGAACAAATGTTGCAAAACGGCGATAAAAGAAAGTTGACAGTTAGTCTCGTAAGACAATTTCCCGTGACATTTAACGTCAAAAAAATAACGAAAGAACCCTTCACTGCAGCAGCTAAGTGAACAATTTTATTCGCCGACGGAAAATCTCTATAACACGATGCAAATAAATTAAATTCTCCCCCCCAATAATCTTTCAATCCCGCGACGTAAATTTCCGCCCTCCCTTATAGCAGTCAAAACATCCAAAAATAGCTCCTCGGCACGTTGCTAATGACGATAATCCAGACTGCTACTCGTCACCGGGTGTTGAAGCGACACGAAAACCAATTAACCGTATAATTAAAATGCGCTCCGGTTAAGGAACATGATTAAACTATTAACTGTCATCGTCGACAATCTCCGTCGAGCAATTAAAATTAAAAATTCACCGATTCCAAGGTTCTATATACATCAATATGGCGTTCGCTAATGGAAATCGTGATTTCCATAAAAGGAAGAAACAGAAGGTTGAAAAAAGCAACGCTCTCGAACGGAGAAAGAACTAGTACATCGTGCCTGTTAAGGTTCGGTAGTAATCCCGATCAAATGTACGAGAATTTATTTATATTTTAATCTCCTTCGGCGAGCACTCCTTCCTTCAGAATGGGAGAAGATAAGGGAGCGTAAAGGGTGCATTACGTAACTTTATAACAATCGTAAAAAATAATTAAAAACGCGACGTCTTAATGCCGCATTAAGGAGGTAAAGCTGATGGTATACGGCCTTCCTTTACGGTCGTGCCTATAAAAGGTATGCTCGCGTTATAAAAATACCAGGCGGGGAAAATATAAAACAAGGGAAATATGAAAGTTGAAGGTTGGTACGCGAGAGTCCCCGTTTTACGGCTATCTAAACTGCCTTTCCGCTAATCAGGATTACGAGAATTTAGGTTGGCTTTAACGGAGATAAGTAGTGAGCGGGTGTTCGTGTAGTACAGAGCGACCCCTATCGGCGATCATGGCAACTGAGAGAAGGGTATTTCGAGAACAGCCGTTGGACTTTCCAAACGATGCTATGGTTCTTTTATTTCTTGTAATTAAATTGCATTCACCATGCCGGTCGCCCAATTATATCTCTTTTTTTTTTATTTTAGAAAAGTTAAATCCAATATTAATTTGGTAATTACTATAAGACGATATCGTAATAAATATTTTCCTTTCAGGTCAAATTCTTAGGAAAAATTCTGTTATAAAGGTGATTCTCAATATATGCGACAAACTTTAAGCGCTGATTCCTGGGGTTATTTTGATCATAAAAGTTCATGAGAACATATGTCTAAAATCGCTTAGTTCTAAAGTTGTTTAATAGTAAGTTAACATAATTAATGTTCTTATTATAAATTAACAAAATAATTAGTAAAACAAAATTAACTTATACTAACTGTTGAAAATGACCGCCCCAACTGCAATACAAGCTTCTATCCTTCGTCGTATTGACTGCGAGTCCGTTCTAAAATACCAGGGGTATTTTCGAATTGTTTGAAAGCTGCGATCATACGATTTCTCAGTACATCGACATTTTCAATAGGAGTCGTATAAACTAATGATTTAAGGTGACCCCAGAGAAAAAAGTCCAAAGAATTTAAGTCTGGAGATCTAGGAGGCCACGGTTGTGGACATCCCCGTCCTATCCATCGATCTGGATACGTATTCTACAAAAACTCGTGAGCAACTAAACTAAAATGCGCTGGAGCACCGTCATGCATAAAATACATTTGTAATCTTAATTGCAACGGAATTTCTTCCAGCAGTAGGGGTAGCTGATCTTCAAGAAAATTGCGGTATACCTCGCCATTTAACCGCATCGGTAAAAAATGTGGACCTATCAAGTGATCTCCAACAATTCCGGCCCATACATTGACAGAGAATTGATGTTGATGACGGGCATTCACTAGTTCGTGCGGATTTTCTTCGGCCCATATGTGATTATTATGAAAATTAATAATCGCGTTTCTAGAGAAAGTAGCCTCGTCGGTGAAGAATATTTGAGGCAAATAGTCAGGATTTTGTGCGATTTTGTGTTGCATCCATTGACAAAAAGCCACTCTTTGCGGAAAATCTGCCGGCAATAGTGCCTGCACCCGTTGAATGTGATATGGATACAACAGTTGATCTTTCAATATTCTTCAAACTGTGGCCTGACTAATGTTTAAAGCAAACGCAATTTTTCTGGTGCTTGTAGTAGGATGTTCCTCAATTTCATTTAGTACCATTTCTTCAACTTGCGGAATTCTCACTGTAGATGGATGCCCGTTATCAGTCGTCCGTTTTTTAAAATTTCCCGTTTCACTAAGACGTTGGTGAAGATGGGCAAATATTGAATGATTCGGGATGATACGGTTCGGATATCGTTCTTCATAAAGACGTCTAGCAGCACGCGAATTTCCATTGGCAAGACCGTAAACGAAATGCATATACACATCTTAGCATTCGTGTAATTCATTTTAGTAAACAGAAACTGGCAATAAACTGAATGAATACTCTGAACTATTGACAAATATTGAAATCACAAATAAACAATTCTCTCTCAACACAATAGTTTTTGAAGAACCAACTGTGATATTATATCGTGTTAGTCAAAGTTCATAATTTATTATTAAACATTCAATAACTTTAAAACCAAACCGTTTTAGACATATACTCATATGAACTTTTATGATCAAAATAACCTCAGGAATCAGCTCTTAAAGTTTGTCGTATATATTGAGAATCACCCTATATATACATATTGTGACGCTATGAGGTAACACACCGCCTAGTATAAAAAAAATAATTTTTAAAATGCTAGCGTACTGCATTTTAAAAATTATTTTTTTTATACTAGGCGGTGTGTTACCTCATAGCGTCACAATATGTACATATATTTAAATTATTTTTTAATTATCTCAGTGTCATCTATTTTATTAATCTTAAATCCCAAGTATACTCTCTTTAATGCCATATGGTATACAGGGAGATAATCTCAGACTACAGCAGCCTAGAGGACACGCCAGCACTAGAAAATTGCCAACAGCAGTTACTCCCCTTTATCTTTAGTATAACCGAAGATGCTATGGGGTACTGTTGTCCTCTGTCTTCTAGTCGAATATTTAATGTTGTAGTTAGTTTAAGTGAAATTTTGTGCATGAGACTATTATCAATCAAGTATCAATACTATTGATTAACTTTGTAAGGTAAGGAAAGCATTTAAATGGGGCGAAGTAAATAGCAGTGTAAAGCAACGCAGATAAGAACGTCTTCATCTCAAGTAAGTAACATGGCTTCGCCTGTTCAATAAAAATTACGTTTTTAAATAGTAATTCCACGTTTTGCTAAATAATTTTATCATAGAATTATAAACATGGTGAATGTTAGTTTTCAAAATTCTCGCTTCTCGCCTTCTTAAATTTGTACTTATGTGATTCTATGCTCGAATGACGGGTAGATATCAGCACAGGCAACGTTTGATACTAAAAATCATTGGGTATTACGGATTCGTGCCGTAAGAGTACATGCTAAATACTAAAATTCAAAACTGCCACCTTATATAACATTTTACACCAGTAATCTTATGATTATGGAGCGGCGGTTAAAACATTTTCTAACCCAAGAATTCGGCGTACATGTCAAAATATTTTTTTTTGTAAGTATATTGAAAATTAGATAGGAATTAAAATAATACTTTTATTTTTAAGTTCATATGGGCGCAGAATACCCTTGCAAAGAGGACCCAGCATGCATGAGAGTGGTGAGACCTGGTCAGGAACATCGATACAAAGGAGCACCGGATACTTCAAATTACGGAGAGTGATTTAGGACAGCAACATATCTGTGAGAATCGTCGTTGGAGAAAAGTTATCCAATGGCTTTTGTGTAGGTAAATAATTAATATAATTAACTTTGTTTGGAAATAACCATCATTTTAGGTTGAAATTTGGAATAAATAGGTTGTTATAAGCAAAACTGTTAAATTTTATAAAAATTGCTTGTGACACGACCGTCTCTCACGGAGGTTGGCTAGTTACTGATTCGAATTAAAAGTTCTGTAACAGACATAACCTGCGATTGTCTTCGGAAAAGTGCAATTGCCTCAAAAAGTCCGTTAATTACGCTAATATGAGGAGTGTACTGTATATTTAACAGATGAGAATGCCGATGTGATCGAATGGAACTATGAAATGTTTAAACTAAATTAAAATAAATAAATATTGCAAAATTATGGAATCAGCTTACATTAATTATAAATAAATAAATAAAAAATTCTATTGAAAAATTACAATACATATTACTACATTTAATTAACAATTTAAAAAAATTAACTGTACAGTGAGTATGCAACCCTGTATACACATCAATTTTGGACAAAACCGAATCCCAACAATTCTTCCCTCTTCTAATGTTGACATATCAATGAATTTGGATTACAAATACATATAAAGTGTTAATAATTTAAATTTAAGCAAAATAACTACACTGTTAAAAAATATGTTTTTTCGAATTGAATTCGATCCAAACTTTGCTCAGTTAAAAACTGTTATCAATATTTAATATTCATGTTCTAATATTTGATTTCGATCGGTAGGTGTCTTTCTATTGATCATCTTTACTTCGTAGGAATTATGAAGGAAAATGCCATTGAAGGACTTGCCTAGGGTCTAGACACTACATAATCGTTGATTAGGATACGTGAAACTTGAACACTCCTACTTTAGTTGAGACGAGAAAATAATTTTTTCTTTGTCAATGTTGTTTTATAAGCCCTGTTGTATATGAACATCGTTTATGTTAATAAATACGAATCGAAAAGCGGTATTAATAATTTTCAATGAGTTTTTTCTTATCTTCAAGAAGCAACAGTTTTCAAGCGGCGCGCCACCCAGTCCCAAAAACAATTATTACATATCAAAAGCAAATGTTGTTTAAAAGAAAGACTATGGCATGCCAAAAGTTGTTATTATTAATTTCATTGGTTTTTGTTTAATAATTGATTATAAACAAAATGAATAATGAATTAATATAAAAAAATAAAAGAAAAACTAGCGGTTTGGTATAGGAAAATCTTAATGAGTGATAGAGAATCAACAACTGTGTAAGACAGAAAAATTAGATACAGGATATCCTATTACAAAAAAAAAAACAAGAAAAAATAATTTAGCATTTGTGAAGTTTGTATCGTAGCCACAAAATATATTGTTTTAACGCCTCATTTTTATGAAATATTCTGTATAATCGAAAATATTTTAAAACTGTAGACCCACTGTTTTCATACATTTTCAATCTAAGAGAGATATGGTACCTTGTCACACTATTGTGTCACTTGAACTTAAAATTTTAAAGAAATATCCTAATTACATCATTGAAAAAGAAATAGTATTTAATACACAGCTTCAAAAACTTATTAATTGCCTCGCACATATTCTACAGCAATGCACTGTATGCTCGAATATAATTGGAATTATATATTCGTGGTAGCAGCAGATTAGGTTATTAAAATAATACTTAAGTTGTGCAAAAATGATTTAATTCGATGTTTCGCTATGGTGCCCCATAGCTTTTTTTAAAATTACTAATTGCAAAACTGAAATATACCGGGTGTCCAGCCTAAGATGCAACGGTCCATAGCCGATTTATTATTGTTTTTTTTTTGAAAAATGTTTCAAATAAATGTTGCCTCGAATCATATTCTACACATTTTAAAATTAGTTTCAGTAATGGTGGACTTCCGGTTGTACCGGAAGTAGATACTAACTTTATCATTTTAAATGGAACACCCTGTATATTATTGTATTTTTGGATTAAATGGCAATAAGTTAGGCATACATTGAGGCTAAGTTGTACCGTTTCCGAATTACATGACGTTTTTCGAAAAAAAATGACATTTTAAAATATCTCCGGAAATACGAAAGTTAGAAAGATCCCGAAGCGTCGTACTTGTACGTTACGTTTCTTCAAAATTCGGCCTACTTTTTCGGTGACTCCTGCTATGTAAGGTAAACACGCCATCCCTGTTCGTGGTTCTGTAGTTGTCTCCAGTGTCGTCTTCTTCTTAGTGGCTCTCCTTATGTCGACGTCAGTGTAACCATTCTTCTTTAGTGCTTTCTCCAAATGTATCTTTTCACTGGTAAGATGTTATTCGTCACTGATGGTTTCGGCTCTGGGTAGCAATGTTTGTATTAATGCCTTCTTCTGCATCGGATGATGGTGAGATCTTGCATGCAAATATCTATCGGTGTGCGCCTTCTTTCTAAATACTGCGTGCTGTAGCATTCCCTCTTTTGTTTTCTTAACCATAACATCCAGGAAAGGGAGATTTCCATTTTGTTCTTTCTCCATGGTAAACTTGATGGCTGGGTGCTGTGAGTTTATGTGTTTCAAGAACTGTTGTAGTTTTTCTTCTCCGTGTTGCCATATTACAAAAGTATCGTCGACATATCGCAGCCAACACTTGGGTTTCATATCGCTGGAACTTAGGGCTTCTTCTACAAATGCTTCCATAAACAAGTTGGCTATTACTGGTGATAAAGGGCTTCCCATTGCTGTTCCGTTCTTCTGCTCGTAGTATTTTCCTTCATACAAAAAGTATGTCGTGGATAAGCACAGTTTCACTAATTCAATGATGTCTTCTTGTAGTCCAAGTTCTGGAAGTAAGGCCAGTGCGTCCTCCGTGGGTATGTTAGTGAATAGCGATATAATGTCTTATTAAAATGTCTGTAGGTTCAGTCTTTAGCGTAGACAGAATATCCACGAAATGTTTCGAATTCTTCACATACGTTGCAGTTTGTCCGGTATATGGCTTTAGTAAGTTAGCTAAATATTTCGACAAATCGTAGGTCGGTGATTCAAATTAAAAATAATAGAAACTTTATTAACGACCGTCAAGACATTTCACAATTATCAAACATATACTTTTCAATTTTATAATCATTTTTTTTTTATAGCTAACCCTGTATACCTTAAAATTTTATTTTCAAACATAGTTAAAAACACCTTTTTACATAATCTTCATAAAAACAATTTCACATATGTATGTACAACACAGTAAGATTCCACTTGCAGTTTACAATAGCTTAGAAAATGACACACATACATTTGAAGAGAAGTTTATACACAAAACTTTAACATTAACACTAATTTTTTATTATGTTTATTTTTAAATACTTTTCAAGTAAAAATGTGAATTTTGAAAAATATCAAATCCATTTTTCTAACTAAAATATATATTTCAGTTTGGTAATTGGGTAATTTTGAAAAAGCTTTGGTGCACCATAGCTTCTTCAAAATTAAAACGTCGAATTAAATAATTTTTTTCACAACTTAAGTATTATTTTAATAACTAATCCGTTACTACCACGAATATATATTGTTACGCTACACAGAGTAGCATACAGCCCGGATTAAAAAAAATTAAATTTAAAAGAAATATATTAATTGAATTAGAAAAAATCAAGTTTTATATATACCAGTGTCATCTATTTTTAATAATTTTGATTTAGAAGTGTTCTGTCTCACCAGCCAGATGGCATGCAGGGCGAGAAATTTCCGATCGAGGGGCGGTGACATAAAAAAAATATTGAATAGCTCGTTAACTCTCTTATATATTAACTCAGTGCACATAGAAATGTGGTAGGATGATGTTGTCAATTGTCCTCTCCCTCAAATTCAATGTTTAAGACCAGTTTAATGATCTCATAGGCATGATAATGTCGTGCCTTAATAGATTCAAACTATTAAGTAAAATTAAAACATTTAATAGTGGATAAAAGTGATTTTTTATTTAATTAAAAAAAATTCAAAATGTGACTTGTTTAATATCGGACATAAATCTATGGATAATAATCTCAGGTAAGTCCGTGAGTCCGTTTAAGTAATAACACTAAAGTTTCATTAAGTAATTCCACCTTTTGCAATTCAAATTCATAGTTTCGTACTTAAATACGTTTGAAATAAATTTTAAAAATCCCGCGTTTTCTGACCGTTCAAACGGAGTAAAGCTAGTTTTAAAAATAGACGTGTGAAACAGAGTAGCCAACCTTGATGGTAAATCACTGGATATTGGTTCGTAACGTAAAAACATAACAAATACTTATAAACCTAATTACACAAATTTCCCCAAAGTAACTGGAGACCGCTTAGCTATGTTACAAACGATTTTCTAACCTCAAATTTAGCAGAACGGATTAAAATAAAATTTCTTATAAGTATAATTCAATTTAGATTAGAATTGAAATAATACGTTTATTTTTTTTAGGTAGATTTGACGAGGAGTACCTTTTTACAGGGCCGAATTCTGCGATCATCGGTGGTCAGGACTGTTCAGGTCGGATATGGGCCCTCGTTAGGGTTACCATACGTCCGTATTTTCTACAGACAGTCCGTATTTTGTAAGCCTTGTCCGTAGATTATAAACTGTCCGTAGTTTGTCCGTATTTCTGCAAAGCGTCCGTATTTTTTTTTCTAGTTTCCAATTTGTCGTACTCATGTCGTACTTTTGTCATTTTTATAGTTATTTTAGCATTCAAACTTTCGTATGATGTGCGTCATTTATTTTCTTTCAAATTAGTTTGCGATTAATAATTTCATAATATTTAAATTTCAAATTAGTTTGCGATTGTCGTTCCCCTGGCGTTCAATCAATGAATCAATCATTTTTTAAATATCTGTACGCATGTCAACTGTATTTGAAGTTTAAAATATTATGTAATATAGTGCAGGGGTGCTGTTGTTTATTTGATATATCTAAACTTATATAGGTACACATATATTAAAATGGGAAAACGTAAATGCACGTTTAACAGTGACTTAGAAAAAGAGTTTCCATTTTTAAAAAACAAGTTTAACAATCAAGAAATTCTTATTTGCAGTGTGTGTAATTCAGAATTCAAAATTTGCAAGGTGGACGTCGAGACATTATTCTTCATATGCAAACACAAAAGCACAAAAAATCACGTGAAGCTGCCTCTGTAAGTAAAACGGTTTCATTGTTTTTCAAAAAAACAGAACCTACTTCGGAAGATTTACATTGCGCCGCTAAAGAAGCTGCTTTCGCTTATCATACTGCCCAGCATGATTTTAGTTTTAAATCTTCAGACTGTACTTCTAAAATTGATTAATACAATGTATGATTCAAAATATTCAAATGCCAGAACTAAAACAGAAGCAATTATTTTGAACGTAATTTCACCTTTTCTATTTAAAGAATTGGAAAGTGAATTTAACTCTGCGAATTTTATATCGGTTGCAATTGATACTTTAAATAAAAAGGATATTAAATTAGTACCTGTGATAATTCGATATTTTATACCTTTAGAAGGAATTAAAACTAAACTATTAGATTTTGGGGAAGTACCCGGCGAAACATCAGATATTTTAACGAATTATTTAATAAATGTTGTCGAAAAATATAAATTACAAGATAAGATTGTATGTTTTTGCGGCGATAATACTAACGCAAATTTTGGTGGTGTCCATAGAAAAGGTAAAATCAACGTTTTTACCAAGTTACAAGAAAAGCTTGATCGTAGCGTATTGGGTATAGGATGTGGAGCCCATATTGTTCACAACTGTATTCAAAATGCAGTTAATAAGCTACCAATAGATGTAGAAGCAATAGTTGTAAAAATATATAATATACAACTTAAAGAATTTTGTGAATTCGCCGAAATTGAATATAAAAAAGTATTATCACATTCTAGCACCAGATTCTTGAGCCTGCTTCCTGCTGTTAATAGAATATTGTTAATATTTGACGGATTAAAATCGTACTTTTTATCTCAACCACAAAATTCGTACCCAAATACAATCAAAATCTTCTTTGAAAATCCATCTAGTGAAATATACATGCGGTTTGTCCATGGAACATTGGAATTATTTAACAAAACTATTTTAAAAATGGAACAATGTGAAATTATCGCTACTGAAGCATCTATATTATTTTTAAATTTATATCAACAACTTTCAGCAAGGTTTGATGAACGATTTATACCGCAAGGCGCTAAGCAGTTATTAAGAAAACTTCAAGAATCAGGCGAAATAGATGAAAAACAATTTAAAGAAAAATATAGCTTCTTTTTATCAAGATTGTATGAATTACTTAGATTTGTGGAAGAATAGTTTTGGTGATACTCACAAGTTCCGGTGGATACAATTTAATCGGAAATTGCTATGGGAGGAAATAGAAGAATCTGCACACATAGTAAACAAAAGTATTTCTCAGGGTAATCTAATTAATATTGACGATCTTTTTGATGAAATAACATTAATAAACCAAATATACGAAAATGCTAATTTAAGTTTTGACATGTCTGCTTCGGAAAGATGGATTAATATGTTTCAAAACTTGCATTCAAATCAATCAGAATGCAAAAATTTACAAAAATTAGTGGAGTATATCTTTTGCTTACCTGGAACATCAGCGTCAGTTGAAAGAACATTTTCAATAATGAATAATATCTGGACACCAGAAAGAAGCAACTTAAACATTTTCACAGTGAATGCTTTACTACTTTTAAAAATAAATTCTGAAATAAACTGTGCCGCATTTTATAACAAAATAAAAGACAATACACCTTTCTTAAAAGATGTTCTTTCATCGGAAAAATATTGTTGGCGCAAAAATAAAAATCCTGATCAGCCGTCGACCTCAAAGTGTTAAATTATAACATATACTTTCTTTGTTTATTGTTATATATGTTTCTGTGAGATAAAGTTCAACAAGTATTGTTTTTGTTTAGTTTGAAATAAAGAATGAATTTTCTACGAAGTTTGTTTTCATATTCGGATTTTTACTCATCTGGATAACTAGAATATGTAAAATGGGTTTTTCGCTTTAGAATAAAAATACCCTTAAGTATATTTTACTCTTTTCTCTAAAGGTAAGTTTTCGATAGCGCGAGCGAGCGACAAATTTTCGCTCGCGTGTACCTGTTTTCATAGACGCAATCCCCCTTCCAGTATCCAGTAAGTCATTTCATTACTGTAGATGGGTAAGGAGAATAATAAATTGGCGGTTCGAAAATTTATATTTCTTGAGTTTAAAATCATATAATATGGAAATTACTCTTTCTCTCAAGTTAAAATGGAAAATTTAAATATCTATATTTTTATATAATAATTAAACAATATGTCTCAAGTGAATATTGAAGAACATTTCACGGAAATGTTAATTGATATGGTGCACTGTCCGTATTTTGAAAATATGGTAACCCTAGCCCTCGTACCTCGCAGATACATCAGGTCAGAGAGGATGGGTCGCTCAGGACAGGAACATTACTCGGAAAAATCGTCGTTGAAGAAAAATTACCCAAAAATCGTGTGTAATTTGGAATAAAATTTATGTGATAAACTTTGCTTAACAATTAACAATTATTTTTTAGATTGAAATTTGGAATAAATTTGGATTTTATCGAAATAGCCGTTAAATTCCACGAAAGCAAACTGAAATACGTCTGCCTCGAACAAAGCTCGGTTAGTGAATGGTTCGAATTGAAAATGTTTTAACTGACTTGAAAGCGATTGTCTTCGTCAAGGAGACCAACTGTCTGTCAAATTCCGTTAATATAACCGAAATGAGGAACCTCCATTGTTTTACATATGAGACTGGCCATGTGATCGCAAGAACTATCGTATGTTTCAACGAAGTGAAAATAAATAAAATTACAAAATCTGGAATCACCTTACACTTGTCACATTATAAAAGTAAGTGTCTCTGAATTATGAGAAAAATACATTTGAAATTTTTAAACGCTTATTACTATAAAAAAAATTAACAATCTTAAAAATTCATTACTGTGCCCCCAAAAGGTAGGCAACCATTTATACACATAGAATTGTTACAGAATCCAATTTCCAGCAATTCCCATGTCTGTCTGTTGACATATCAAAGCAATTGGACTGCCAATGCATATAAAAACATTATTAAACAAAAATTTAATGAAATAAATACACAGTAAAAATAATCAAACTGTTCACTCGAATTAAACGTGGATCCAAATTTGATCTGTCAAAATCTATTGTAAAATTATACTATACAAATTCTAATATTCATTTTCGATGTGTAGGTGTATCACTGCTGATCATCTTGCTTCCTGAAGGGAAAATTCTAAAGGAAAATGCCTTGAAGGACCTGCCAAATGCCGAGATTACCTACATCACCTGGACATCGTCTAGCTGTCTGCTGCTACATATTATATCCTTTTTTTATTATATCTAATAAGTTTTAAAATATAACTAAGTAAAATAGTAACATTCCCTTTTTAAAAAATAGTAGAATATCAAGTAATCTCTCCATGACAATATATAATTCCAATTTTTGAAGTAACCCACGGATAAGAAACATACATACAATATATTATTTTTATTATTATTATTATTTCATGACCTGTATGATTCTATAGAAAGTAATTGCAAGTCATTCCGAAAAAATATATTAATTTAATGGAAGTGAACGGATGTAACGTGCATATTAAGATAATAACTTACTCCATAATATTTATTAGATACAGCAAGGCTTGATTACAAGCAAGGAAAAAGGCCAGGAAAGAAAAAAAAAAGAATTAAAAATTCCCTTCACTTCATTAACTCAATTCCTAAATGATATCTGTTGCACGCATATATATATTTATGTAAACGTTAAAAAAAAATATGACAGATTTCCATTACGATAAGGTTCTCAGTCTCGATTATACACTTTTTTCTGTCCCGTACATTCCCCAAAGAACTAATAAATTAATTTCGATGCTGATAGACACTGACACGACAAGATAAAAACTTTAATTGGTCGCTTCGTTAATTCACTCGTGAGCCACGAATAAACTGACCCGTTTTAATCGTTTAATCTTACCCAATAACGGCGAGCAAAAAATCAGATTGCCTGTCGTACGAACGTACGGAGCCTTTCTAAAATGCCCTTCATCGATTGATTTTATTATGCGATCATAGTAGGACAGATTTACACCATTAATTAAGAATATCGTAGCGTTAATATATGCCAGATGCGTACACTCGCTTGGTGTATCTACGGGATCGACCACTGGATTTATCGAACCAAATCAGACGAGACAACTATTCTGAGTAAATGAAAGAGACGGGAAGAGACAGATAAGTTGGCTCAACTCTCTGGCCGGTATCTCAGCCAGTACATTTGCGAGCGTATCTCGCGCCATGCATCGCTGGCTACCGAAGTATTGAAATTCAGCTGAGGATGGTGGAAATATTCGCATTGTATTGGGATATCGTGAAATTCCTCTGAAATATATTCCCCCTATGCTGGGGAAGTTGTTTGCGAAAGTTTTGCCTCGGCGTAGGCGCACAGTCGAAGATACTAAAGCTGTGAGTGCAGTTTATGTGTAGTTTGAATGGTAGAGAAGGGAGATAAAGAAGGATACGGATGGGAGGAATAAAGAGAAGATTTTGTAACTTACCTTAGGATGCGAAATAATGGATGGATAACCCAATTTTCAATAAAATACAATTTCTAGTTCGGCTTTTATAAAATTCTTACAATAACAGTTCTTGCCGAAGGATTGAGGTAATTGTATGCATAGGGGCGAATATGTACCTTCTAAGAAATGATAAAGTAGGACTTTTTAACCTATTAAAGATTTAATAATAATAATAATAATAATAATAATCTTTATTCATGGCCAATATACAATTGGATTGAATGCCTCACAAAACTACAAAACACAATAAGTTCAATAAAACAGAGAAACAATAAAAACAAAATAAAATAAAAGACAATCAAGAAGATAAAAACTCATTAGAACTGTACACTGTAAAAAAAATTCTAGTAAAATTACATGTAAAATCGTTGGTAACAAAGTTGCCTACAATTAAAAAGTAAATTTGCTTCATAAGGTAAAATTTCTACCATCTAGTGAATTTCACATGCTGATGTATTTTTCAATGATTGTACTGCAAAATTCCTATGTAATATTTATATGAACTGTATATTTACCGAACACTGAAGTAATTTTCAGATGTATTTTTATAAAGAAAGCAAGTAAAAATACTGAAGAATGGAATATCGTAGGTATAAATACACATTGTACGGTAAATTGTTTTACAGGTATAATTTAATATTACTGTTAAGGCCGTAATATTAAATTACACGTGTAACAGAATTTACATGTAATTTCTTTTACAGGTGTAATTTAATATTATAACCTATTATTTTTTGCAGCGTATATACTTTAAATTAAATTTCTATTTAAACTAGCCAACGATTCCAATATACCTTTGGTAACATGGAAATAACAGCTTACTTTAAATAACAATCTAATTTAAAGCATTTTGCACAATATGCAAAACGTTCAATAATATGAATAAAACTAAAAATGCGTGGACAGGTATTTTTAGGTTTTTTATTTATTAAACTAAACACTCAGAAGATACAAATGTATAAACTTAACGCAATGATTTTTTTCATTAAACAATTTTAAAGTAGAAAAGAACATTTGAAATTATCTTTTGAAAGCTATATCTTGGGGATAGGATATCTTGATTCAAAGTACTGGTTATATTTTCCATTTCTTGTACATTTCCTTTGTCCATAGTTTCAATCTTGATAAGGTTATCAAAATTTATATAGCACGAGCGATTCGCATATGAACATTCATTGTCATCACAGCATATTAAAATATGATTCTTCAGTATATAATGCATTATTATCTTTTTGTTCAACTTACTTAGGTGTAAATGTACATTTCTATTCACTAGCTGATTAAGGTCAATAGACATAAAATTTTCAAGTCTGTCAACAATATCATTCATTTTACAATTAAAGTTGTATACTAACTTGTTATATGCCGTTTTTTTCGACCAGTAAGGTACTGAAATGACTACAACATTTGTGTGAGTTAAAGAGTTTTACATTATCTACTGATCTACCACGTAAAACATTATTAGTACCAGCACAAATGAATCAGAGGTGGTAAAAGATTAATTGTGATTAATATTTAATTTGTACTTTTAAATAATCCGATACCAAAAACATTCATTTTCGTGCACTTTTTTTCAACGTTCAGCTGAATGTCCCAAAGATGAATGGCACACTCGAAGTATATGAAGAACTTGAAACGCTATACTTAATCGTGCCCTGTGCTGAACACCAAAATGTAATGGGTCGTTAATTTACTAATGAATATTATATTTCTTGGTTGTGCGCCGTAAGATTGGTAAATAGTAATATCTATTTACCAACAATTATTAGTTAATTGACATAAATAAAAAAAAAATAGCATCAGAATCTTTTATCGATCAAAATAACCGCTCCCAGGTCGCGTGGTTCTATAACAAAATAAAATAACAAAAGAAATTGATCTCACCTTTACAATATTTTATTTGAAAACAACGAAGGTAGGAAAATATACAAATAAAAACATGACATATAAATAACTATTATTTGGGAGTAAAGAAATAATAAATGGGGCATCTTTGAAATGTTGCTGACTGATTGAAATTATCAAATTTAAATAAAATGGTGACTTCGAATTTATACACTAATAATAAACAAACAAAAAAAATAGGCGATAACACTTGACGATTTTGGCGGCTCTCCGGCTCTGAGTGTGGTCTTGGCGTGGTTGATATAATTTTCGGCACACACAGCGGTCTGGCCTAGAAATTGGCTAGTCATATCCTCTGGAGGCTGTATTCAATTATAAATATGTGATTGACATTGTTCCTGATGTAATAAAAATAGTAATTAACTAATAAATACCAAAATTTATCTGCTTGAAAAAGTTATTGGTAATTATAACAAAATGATCGTAGCGGAAAAAGAAGAAAGGAAAAAAATAATGATACGCAGAGATTTAATTATTTTCTGAATTTTACTTGATCTTAAACGCAAAAAAAAAAATAGAAGACAATATAAAGAAATACTTGGAAGATCAAATTGAAAATAAATCAACGAATGTATTAGTGAAACCAAAATCAATTAAAATGAAATGGTAGCTTGAACTGCAGAATGAAATATGTTATTGTTGCAACAAACATCAGTTTTGTTTTGATAACTTCATTTAGTTTACTGAATAAGAGCGAGTTATAAATTTTATGTATGAACTCCAGTAATGAGTAAAGAAATGCATTAATACAATGAATATTATTTGTTGATATGCCAATCGCAAGTGGCTGACTTAATATATATTATTCATAATCCTAATAAATTTTAGTTGTTATAGAGTAAACTTTTAATCAAAATAATGAACTGAATTCATTGATGCAATAATCGCAATTTAATCACGCAATTCACTTTTTAGTAAGCGTTGCAGCTTTATTTAATTGGATCACACTTTATTTATGAAAACTAAATTATTACAAATTATTCCAACCCCGTGCTCCACCTAAAAAAAGTACTAAACGAGGCCACCTATTTTAAGTACTATATGGGTTCTATAATAATTGAAATATTCCTACTCTAACTAGATAATTTCCCTATGATTCTTAATAACAAAAATATAATACAGTAGCCTCGTGACCATATGAATGCTACTTTTGTGAAATGATGAAATATGTGAACTGTGATTAGTTCACATAATCGCGAGTCTACTATAAAAACTATAACTATCAGTTATTATTAAATGCGCCCGACTTTCGTTATCTCCCACCATTCGCAAAGGACACCAATTATATATAATATACTTATATAAAGTCAATGGCCACGGAGTAAGGGAAAACCATAGCAAAAACCTTACTCTAGGAGGAAAATTGGATCACAGTAAAAGTAATACTAAAAGATTGATATCAAGCATTGGTGATTACCAAAAAAAACATCGAAAGAAAATGTCTAAACAGTTAGCCGTGGGAATGCCACCATGACAAGGGCTCATAGTCCATTGTGCAGAAACGACCATGCAAGCAGAAAAGGGAATAGAAATGCGAGTTTTTCCCTATCAAGCGTCTTTAGCATTCCTCCAAGTGCAAATCCACTTTTACCAGCGTCGTGTCTCAAGTATTATTCTCGATTTTCCCTAACAGACCACAAGTTTAGGTGCCCGCCCTCTAGGAGCTACATGCTAAACTCTTACTCAATCAGCGGCCGCGGCGCACAGTGGGGCAACGGCGGACAAAATTCCACGCTGCAAAAATCGTGTATTTCTAAGAAATACACTGATTTCTAGTTGTATAACAATCAATATAAGTTAGCTATGATAACGTAGATAGTAGCGCAAAGCGCATAGTAAGTAAATCAGCCAGTATACATAATAAATACCACCTCAATTTGGCATTAAAAAAAAGCTTTATCATGCTTTAAATCGACACCTATTGGGTTTGAATCAGGAAGCATTAGTGCTTGAAAGTATCATCTGCATATTCTTGCATATTTAGTAATTATCGGCATACAATGGTGTACAAAATTTTGTAATGTGATTAAATTTGTTTTAAAAGAAAAAATGCTTGATATCTATTACGATTTGTATAATTATTATTACAAATAACACATATGAACAAGATAAAGTGAGAACATATTAACAACATACGGCTCTTATTAAGTATTGTAACTTTTCCAGAATAACTTATTCATTAATCCATTGCTTTTTAGGGTCTCTTTTTCGCATAAAACTCCCACGCAAGTACAAGCTGCACTCTTCTATAACCCGCACCCGTGTATACCCCTCACCTATGTTACATTCTAAATAAATAACTAAATTGCTGAATACCATAAACCTCATGAGTTATATTATTGTGACAAAGTTTTTGAAGTTTTTATTTTATTCATATTGTATAAATAATTTTTATACTAGTGACAGAAATAGTACTACTTTAGTACAATCTTGAGGTGTTAGTTTCTTCAGCTATAAATAGTTTGTACCCATTTTAACTTTTATTTGTATTATTATAATATTTATATAATCCGTTTTTGAAAATTTTGTCAATCTAATCTTTTGAGTAATGATATAGTTTTAAAAAGTTTATGTTTCATTTGCTTTATTATTATTGATCTTACTCTGGACGTGTTGGTGAATTGTTCTATCTGCTAGTGATATTAACACACCTTTTTAATACGAATTGATTGACATAAATTATAATTTACATAGATCTGTATTTATGCTATTGGTTATTGGTTAAAAACTTCGTTAAAATTCCGTTTTTATTTATTTATTCATTGTAATGTTAAATCTGAGAAATTTCTTTTCCAATAGTAAATTTAACATTTTGATGATTAGTATTGAACATATGTGTAATATAATCTATTTTATCTTCACGTATACAAACAATACAATCATGTAGACAATATGCATTTGTGTAATTTTCTTTAATGTTTATTTACAGTTTTCAAATTTATATTGCATTGTGAAGAAAATAATATGCGTATCATTGAAACCTCCAAAAGAAAAGTCAGTAAAATCTTATACTATATATTTCATTGTCCACTGACAAAGAACAAACTATTTGTGGGTAACACTGTTAATAAAGTATACATTAAACAAGTTAGGTTTTGAAAATAAGTGTCATTGCTAATGTATTGTTTCGCACTGAATCTAATAAAATCAACCGCACGTCGATAGAATGATCCATTCTCAAGATATGGATTTTTGTCCGCTTTTCGGCCATTTGGCCCCACTGTGCGGCGTAAAGTCGGTAATTCAATCACCATTCAATGGTTTGCAATAACTTGCAAACCATTGAACTAACGAAGAAGGGTTATCATTTATTGTAATGATGGGCATAATTGAAAGTGCAATTTCATGTTTCCCGTATTGCTTTTTTTAGCCATGATTATTATACAAAAAAATTAATGCTAAAATAATGTTTTAATTTATCTCGATAGATCACAAATACCGAGTACAACGTAATACTAAATTTATTAATTATAACTAAATAATTTCTTTTGTTCTATACCAAATTGTCCCTATATTATTCCGGTTTCTTCAGGGTATGAACGCGAAATTAAAAAGCTATTTACACATTGCTAATTCTAAACATATTTCCACGTCACTTCTATTTAGCCTCTCATATATATTTCCGTATATTTACACTACGGAACGCGATTACCATCATTTCCGGTCACGCAAGTGGTTCTTCACCCGCACAGTCTCGCAAATTCGCACGCGAATCACCTCTCCGGATATTTGAATGAGAGGGTGCGTAAAAACAAAACGAGACTGCGTTCGTCGCTCTGTTAATAGAACAACGGGGCAATTAATGTGTCGGTAAATCTCAATTAAAAGCCGGTCCTCTCGCGAGCTCCTGAACTCGGATGAAAATCACGATCCGTCGACTCGAAATAAACGTTTCCGGTTTGCCGGCGGTGGGCGCTTGGGACGTACAGGGGAGCGTCCCCATCGCAGATAGATGTAAATGCGGACTTACCAATTGGATTATATCCGGGATATGCGAGTTTTGCAATTTTACGCGTTGAGTTCGTACCAATTGGAGAAGGGGAAATGAATGGGTTATTTACGCGACGATTTTGGCTACTTCGGTGTAGCTTATTTTAAAGTAATTGAATATTATAAAATTTAAACTGAGAAACAATTAGTTCATAAATCATAGTAAGTACTTCGATTTACGTCAAATAAACATTGACCACATGTTACTTCCAAATAATGTAAAAACAAAAGTATCTTTCTTTACTAGTAGTATTTTAGAACTTCTTAATGTAGCACAAGCTATAATAGTGATAGTGATAGTGTTTATTTTCGAAGTAATAACAATTACTTGAACGTCATGTGGTACTAATAAATAATACATATTTATGTATATATAAGAGTAAAAGTGCAATGGACATGCTAAGTACCTAATGAACTAACAAAATACATAAAACACATGGATAAATAGCACAGAAGCAACACAACTCATTTGTCACAGACAAAATCGTATATACAATAATATTTGTTTTCCACAAGAATACTTTTAACTTTGGTAACAAATCTGTTGTAATCCAGACCCTTCACTTCCTCCGTACGTTTATTATACAAGCGCACTCCCCAATAGTCTACATACTTCTGTGTTGTTTTCAGACGATGTAACGGCGGCGATTTCTGCTTCGGGTATCATGCTTCTGTACGTCTCCATTTGATATACACGTTTCTTTATTCTCCTCAACATGTTTTACCGCAGCTAGTACATAGGCTGGCGGTAAGGTAAGTATTTTTAATTTTACGAATTCTTGCTTACAGGATTCTCCAGGTTTTAGGCTTCTAAGTATACGGATGGCTCTGTTTTGCAGCAGAAATATACGGTTGGCTTCGGTATACGTGCCCCAAAACATCAGACCGTACGTGGATACAAAATGGAAATTGGCATAGTAGGTCAGAAGCGCCGCCCGTTGACTTGCTAGATGTGTAATTCTTCGTATGGGGTATAAGGCAGACGTCAGCCTTCCCGTCACTTCGCGAACATGTCTCTTCCAGGTTAAAATATTCGTCTATATGTAGGCCTAAAAGTTTATCACTACTAACCTCAGCGGATGGTTTCGTCTTGAAGGCAAGTTCCTGGTTTTTTCTACATTGATTATCAATCTGTTATGCTTCAGCCATCGCATTGCGTGTCCTAGGGCCTGATTCGTATGTAGATTAAGAGTGGCAGAATTACTTTTTTTAATTAGTAGTGGTGTGTCGTCAGAGTACAAATAAGCACAAATTCTGTCGATGTTTATTGCCACGTCATTGACATATATAATAAATAGTAAGAGTCCTAAAGTGGAATCTTGTAGAATTCCTCGCAAGACAGAGCTTGCGCTTGATGTGGTCATATTGTGGCTCACATACTGCGTTCTGTTGGATAAATACGATTTTATCAGCTGTAGACTTTTGCTCCTGACTCTATAGTAATCCAGCTTACGTATTAGCACAGAATGCTCCACCGTATCGAATGCCTTACTTACATCACAGTACGTTAATTTTATCTCGAATTCGGAATACAAGACATCGAGCACCGTTTCGATTACTTCGTTAATCCCACTAGCTGTAGATTTTCCTTTTTATTATTTTATACCTTGCATTATATTCCATGTAGCTTTTTGTTTATTTTCCGCACGTTGAATTTGTTTATAATATTTGTCCTTCTTATCCTTGTCTATAGTATTTTTATATTTTTCCTTGAATGTCCGATACTCTTGATATATCAGTGGACATTTGGTACACTGCGCTACAACCGCCAGCGCATCAAGTTGATTTCTCATGCGCTCGTTGTTACTTTCACTAATTGATGCTTTTACAGGAAATTTCTTCAAAAGTATAGATAATCATGTTATTAAAGCTGGTAAAAGCCTCCGTAGAAGGTTTACCTAGAAGTAGGTGATGTCTCGGTATTTTTTCAAGGCTATCCATAAACACGTAAATATTATTATTATGTATTAGCCTGGTTTTCTTTTTTAATTTATATTTCTTCTGACTATCGCTTGAGGTTTATTCCTGCAATCACATGTACTACATAGGCTCTTCATATTTGTGCATACCTCGAGATAATTCAGTTCTCGGAAAACAGCACTTACTCAATTTACAAAATAAGTCACTGATTCTACTGATTATATTATCAGTGCTATAATTATTTATTTTTAAATTAATAGCTTTCTTTGTACCCTAGTAAATCAAGTAAAATTACTGTAATACCTTATAAATTTGCATTTTAATTTTGATTTTTCTAAAAAAAACGTATGAATAGTGTTACTCTATACATTCAAGTTCATATGACAGACTAACTAATATTTTGAAAAGATCTGATTACTCGAACGGGTATCATCTCTGTAGCGCACTCAATTCGACGCTTGTGCTGCCGTCCTAATTATGGTTGTCCCAGCGGACGAGATCAAAGAGAAAACCGCATTTTCCACTTTTCGGACGGCCTATGCACAGAAAGAATGAAAAAAAATGGTTTAATATTAGTAAGTACCGCTGAACCGTCGCCCTTGACCACTTTTTTATTTTTCCTTTTTGGAAGCCAAATAGAACCAAACAAAAGTTTAAAAAACAAAGAAAATTTAAAAAAATAATAGGTTGGGGCAATTTTAAATACTGTTTTCAAAACAATCTCTTTATCAAATTTAAAATATTTTGATTGGTATGTCCAAAAACAGTGAAAAAAAAAATCCGCACCATCAATTGGCAGAGAATCTCATTAAAAGGCCGTCCAGATTAGCCTTAACTAATTTTCTATCTCTGACCGTTTACGCGATATCGAGACGATTTGATTTGCATGAAAAATATGCATGTTAAATTAGATAGTAAAATCGTCGAAACAAAAAACATTTAATAAAACACGAAAAAATATAAAATAACGGATACAATTCAATTAAGATTCTCTCCTAAATTCCAATAAATCGTAAAACAGCTGCGAAATTATCCCATCGCGTTGATCACGCGCGAAATCAAGGAATTCTCGGAAGCCGGCTCGCATAAATAATTAATAAAATACGTTACGGTGGCAGATACATAACCGGCGCGCATCCGTACGACGTACGTAGAGAAATTAAAAGGCGAGAAATTCATAATTTATAAATTACAGTTACACGTATCGGACACGACGTATGTAGTTACGAGGCGCATCTGTGAAAGAAACACGGTTCATGAATTGTGCATAAGAGACGCCAGGACGCAGTCGAGAGACCGTGTAGGATACGCTGTACACGCACGCATACACGGAGACACTTATTATTCACTAATTTACAGGAACGTGGACTTCTTTGTGCCATTAAATCCGATTGACAATCTATAAGTACGGAGTTTAAAGTCTTATCGACAACGGAGCAGAGATGGGATTTACATACAGACGTTTGGATGTATGTATGTATATATGTAAGTAACGGGCGTTGCTTGTACTAAGATGGTATTGCCATGAGAACATGGCGTTATAATAAATTGATATTTATATTTACCGTATTAAGCAGAAGCGTATGTACAGTCACAGCTGAAATTGAATCAACTGTGTAATGTATTGCAATTGCGCATTAGTTGTAAGTAGTATGTATTGAGTCACATTATTAATCTTATCTTTTCAAACAGGGAAATTTCTAAGAAACTAAGGGCTGGTCCACATTTGACGTTTATTTTTGGGATTACAATTAGTCAAGTCTGCATGGAGAGCATTTGTAAGTATGTTCATTTTTTTATTGACGCAGAGGTTGATGGCATTGTCATCGTAGCTAGGGGGAAGCTCCCGTGGTGGCGAGCATCATGCGTTATGCACTGCGAATGGTGGAGGAATGGTGCTTTTCACAAGGCCTCTTAGTTAATCCACAAAAAACAAAGTTGGTTGGCCTACCAACATGAGGAAACTCAATGACCTATGCGGCGTTAGACTGTTTGGGCAGGAGTTACAATTAACCAAGGAAGACTGGAAGGAAAACTGAGCTGGAAAAATCACTTAGTCAAAACAACGACCAGGGATACGCAACTATTCTGGCGCTGCAGGAGAGTTGTTGGCAAAACCTGGGGATTAAAGCCGAGGGTGATCCATTGCCTATATACTGCCGTGATAAGACCAGCGATAACATACGAGGCAGTAGTTAGGTGGAGGAGGACAGAAGTGTCCTCCGCAGTGAAGCTGCTAACCGCTATCCAGAGACAGGCATTGCCGGGTATCACTGGTGCAATTAACAGCACAGGGACCGCCTCATTGGAGACCATTCTGGGCCTCCCCTCGCTTGAGCTTTATGTGAGAGCGGAGGCAATGAATGCGATCCTTAGACTGAAAATCAACAACCTGTGGCATCCCAACTTCAGGGTGGGAGGGCACACTTATACTACGGGCAATGCTGAACGGGCATTGCTGCAAATGCCACGGACAGCAGGCACCCGAAATTATCTTACTGAAAGATGAAAATCTCCATACCGAACAGAGACCAGGCACAGTAGTGAGATCACTGCTAATGATAACTGGTTCACGGACGGATCCAAATCCAGCAGGGCAGAGGAGCCGGTATTTGTGGGCCAGTCCTAATAAAGGATATCATAAGCCTGGGGAAACATACAACGGTCTTCCAGGCAGAGATAATTCGCCCTTGCCGCCTGTGCAGAAATGATTGCAAAAGTGGGCTACATGAGAGGAAAATTATCATAATGATGACAGCCAGGCTGTTATTAAGGCAGTCTCGCAACCACGTAACTAGGTCAAAACTAGTTAGGGACTGCTAGAATCTCCTCAATGCACTGGCACTACAAGGTGTCTCTGATTTGGGCGCGGGACATGAGGATATAAAGGGCAATATAATAGCCGACGAACTAGCCGAACGAGGCTTCTAGAGACATTCATGGGTTCAGAGCCGTATGTGGAATTACTAAGATTCCGAAAAGGAGATCTGGACTCGGTTAGATAAATAAAGTACAAAGAAATGGAGGTCGACTGAAGGTCAACTCTACACAAAGCGCTGATAGTGGATGGGGATGTTAGTTTCTCTGATAACTACTCAGCCAGTAAGAAAGAAGTTAAAACAATTACTGGTTGGTACGGGACACTGTCCTTGAAAAAGCATCTATAAACACAGGCCGGTAAGCGAACCGTGGTGTAGAAGACGCGAACTACAGGAGAAACGAGTTTACATTAATCTGCACATGTGAGGAACTGAAGTACTCAGGCAGAAGGTATTTCGGGAGAGATCTATGGAGCCCTTGAAGGTTTCTCAATTTACACTGGCAAGATATCTGGCTTTATGGAGAACACAAACTGCTCGAGAGAAATAAGAGAATTAATAAGGATGGTCAATGAGCACCTAGCTCAAGTGCCCGGACAATTAGTGCCCACCCTAACTTTAATGAATGAATGAATGAATAGTGACGGATATACGCTGCACGTTTAAGTATAGATATTTTTTTTGTAATTATTTTAATTCATTTGGTCTTCGTCGAAAATAGAAATTCCATGTTCCCTAAACAATTGCCTCGAATTAATAGTTTAGAGTGTTGTAAGTATTTTCCACCCCAAAAAATCTCTAAAAACCTCAAAACAAGCTCCCCGAAAAAGCTTCGCAAAAAAAGCTCCAAAAAAACTCAAAAAAAGTTATGCTATGTCTGGCTTTGCTGCACTTTTGTCCACCATGTTGCCCGCTCCAGAGGCAAGTGTTGACATGCCACCATCACATAAAGCCAATTGAATAGGGAAATTGGGATAGCCCCAAGATTTTCCATAAATCCTTCGGCAGCTTCACAAGGATAGCCTTGCTTTGGGAGTAATGCGGACTCCAAGTTAGTGTTCTCATTAAATAAAACGCCTAATTATTTAATAGTATTCGCAGGCACTAGTTTCACATCTTGAATAGTGGATGTACCAAGTGCCCCACTTAACTCTTTCTGATGAAGGGTAGTATCGTTTTATTCACGTTAATGCTCAGGTTTTTCCTGCACCATCAGCTACAAATGGCATTAACAACCTGTGGGAAGGCTTCTTTCTTACCACAATCTCTTAAAAATATTACGATATCATCCGCATAGGTCTCAAAGCGCCAAGTAGTGCTATGGTATGGTCCCCTTTCTTACGGACACTCTTGCTCCCTGTTGCTATAGACTGCTTAGATAGTAATCCTGTCAGATTCTTCAAACCCCAACATGTCTGGTATATTAAGCAAATTGGGCAGCAAAATCTGGATTATTAATTACTACAGAAACAACACATGGCGACACCCGAGGAAAGGTTTAATATATAAAAATATCGTAGGTGCCTGATACTTAGTATAAATTTTATGTGTAACTACATTATTCCGACGTAGGTTTCGAAATTTGAGGGTAGGAGAACTTTCTAGTATATTTATGGATGTAATACTGTATTGATATATATGTGGTGCCAATATTTTTAATTTCATTTTAACGTTCTTCTATGCTTAGCAGTACTCTTGAGTAGTTTCCTATTAAAGACTAATTCAATTTCTGTAAACCAAGCATAAACCATACACGCAAATATACATTACGTGCATACCTCGCTTCTTCTAGAACTCGCTTCAAGTAATTCCTTTAATAGCCAACCTCAGCAAACATATTAAATTTACTGCTGTCTCACGTGAACAGTTCTTCGGTCAAGAACTTTGACGTATCGATCCGCCGACGGATAAGGGCCTTAATGATGTTTGTGCGCCGTAATTGTTTACTGAGTTTACGAGTAGTAATAAAAGTTATACAATACACTTCACTACTCCATCCCGACGTCTCATACCCTACAGGCACGTCTAAAAGGTTATATTGCAAAAGGTCTGACAACTTATTTTCAATTATGAAGCAGTAAAGTATTGCAAGATACGATAAGAGTTCTAAATCATACGTAATTTGAATTTGCTTTTACAGGAAAGTAGTTTGAAATTCTATCAATTCGTTTTTGTTCGAAGCAAAATTGTGTGTTAATGTGCGTACATATACTTGAAAACCACTAGCTTGTAAGTAGGATTAAGCATATGTAGTATTTTAAGTATACAAGTAGATTAATTTTGAAACAGAAAGAATGCTTGTACAGGTGGGCCAAATTCGATACTTTTAATAGGGAACTTATATTTCTAAAGGAATTAAAAAAAATCTGATCTATGTTTCTGGAGCTCGATTTTAAAGAAAAATCGATTAGTGAAATCCGTATTTTTATATCTTTCATAGTATAAGAGATACAGAGCGTTTTTGTATAACATGCAATTTTTAAAAGCCCTTACTTTTTAATTTGTGAAAATGCTTGATTTATATAAGAACTTATTAGGGCATTTTTGAACGCAGAATTAAAGCTCCTGTTTTTTTGTGTTTTTTATCTCGTATTTTGAGATATTATCAAGACTTGGGTTTTTTTATATGGAACACCCTATATATCTTTACACTATTCAAAAGCACATAAAATTACCTTTAACATGATTAAATATAATATCCAATACAATATCACACTTGATATTATATTTAATCACTTCTTGAAATATTTGATTTTCTATTTGCAATTTCACAGTATTTTAAGATGGCTATGGATAGTGGTGGATAAACAAATATAAGTTTTCAACAAGGCAGCAAAAAATGTGTTTATATTAAAATGTTGTTGTTACAAATAACAATTACAACAAACTAAATTAAAGATACCATTAACAGCGTTACTGATAGGTACAATTAAGAAGGTTTTAAAGCTTCAAATCTTGACCATTTATATAACGGTATAATGTATTAATTTCTTTTTTCTTGGTTTTTAGGTTGTCAATATTAAAAACATGAATGAATACGACATTTCGCTTTATTGAAAAGCTTTTTCAAGTATATAAATAAATGTAAAAAGTGTAAATTATAAATAAAATTGTTTTGTTTACTATGATTTTGAATATATTATTATGTTTTATTTAAAGATTACGTTTTAAAATAGGATGTTTTGATTATTTGTTTTTGAATTTTGTAATTAATTAGTTCTTTAAAAGTATTGTATTTAGTTATAATTAAATTACATAATTTTGGAATATTTATATCTGTTTATCATTGACTGCATTTTATGTTTATAAATTTGAATTATTTCAAGATATCTAGTTTTTTAAATTTGTTCTGTTTAAAATTGTTACGTTGTTGAATCAAAGGTATGATTTTGAGTGATTTCATGTTTTTTAAACTGTAAGATTTTTTATATATTTGTGTCCTTTATATCTATTTTCCAAATATTGCATAGTTCCACTCTATATGACCATTAATATTTGAATCTATTTATAAACTATGTGTGATGTTTTTACCTTTTTCAATTTTGATTTTAATTTTGAATAGATTGGTTTTGTAGTGTTTTTGTTTTGATAGGCATTTTGTAATATATGGTTTGAAAATTTGATTTATTTTTTCGGATAATGTTTAACATAAGGAATTTTTATGAATTTGGTAATTGTTTGACTATTATTTATCTTTTTTGTTGACTTTATTAAAAAAGAGAAAAATTCTTTGGTTTGAAATGTTTTGTTATAAGAGTAATTGGATAATTAATTAGTTATAGATATTTTTTGTTTTTGTTATAAGTATCTAATCGAAAAACTGGACCATTAAATTAAACCAAATTTCAAAAGGATATCTTAGTATATAGTTATCGCTATACCACAAAATACACCATTAGACTAGCAAAACAAATATACATAAAAAATGGCAATTAAATTGAAAATTTACAAAATTACCTATCAGAATTCATTAATGCAGTAGAATTAACACTAACACAAACATATTTCCAATATAAAAATAATTTTAAAACAAATTTCTGGATGTGCAATGGGTCACAATTCTAGTATTAGGCACAAATTGTTTAGAATATATAGAAGAAAAATTTTAAATAAAATAAAGTTCGAAATAATTTTTTTTCAAAAGATATGTAGATGATTCATAACCGCGTTAGAAGAAAAAATTAGAATTCGAAAGAAAACAATAAACATTCTTTTTAGACCTAAAACTCATCAACAAGATACAAAATTCTAACTAAATGGTATACTAAACCAACATGGTCTGGACGTTATCTAAATTTAAGTCTACGACCTTTTAGTAAAAAAGTTAGTGTTATTATTAGTTTAGCTGACATGAGCAATAAAAATAACAAGTCCAGTTTTGTATCAGCTACTATAATAAAGAAAAAAATATTCTAGAACAAAATACTTATCACATCTCTTATAACAAATATTCAACAAAGAATTTTCTTTTTATATAATCATAAACAAGAAATATAAATATAGTCAAACAATAAAATATTCATAAAATTCACTGTTGAACATTATTCCGAAAAAATAAATAAAATTTTCAAACCATATGATTACAAAATTGCCTATCAAAACACAAACAAACTACAAAAATCACCAAATCTATTCAAAATTAAAATCAAAATTTGAAAAAGGTAAACATCAACACATAGTTTATAAATAGACTGTCAAAATTGTAATGGTGTATATATGGTGAAACCGCAATATTTGGAAATAGAATAAAGGACAAAATATAATAAAAATCTTACAGCTTTAAAAAACATGAAATAACTCAAAATCATACTTTGATTTCAACAACGTAACAATTTTAAAACAAAGAACAGAATTTAAAAAACACGTAATATACTTGAAATAATTCAAATTTATAAACATAAAAATGCAGTCAATGATAAACCGATATACAATATTTACAAATATTATATAATTTAATTTATAACTAAATACATATTTTAAAAAGATTTAATTACAAAATTCAAAATCAAATAATCAAAACTCCTATTTAAAATGCAATCTATAATAAAACATAATAATATATTAAAATCATAGTAACAAAACAATTTGTCATTTATTAAACAACAACATTTTATTTATAATTTAAAATTTTTACATTTTTATATACCTTGAAAAAGCTTTCAATAAAGCGAAACGGTCGTATTCATTTCATGTTTAAATATTGACGACCTAAAAACAAGAAAAAAGAAATTAAATATTAAGAAGGTTTATTCTGTAAACATTCATAATATATTAAAAAGTTGAAATTAATCATGGCTTTTAAAAATTGCATGTTTTATCAGTTGTAGAGTGAATGGAAGAAGCCATGTATTTTTCTGTACTCGAGGAAAGCTTGTTAGCCAAACACTGAAGAAAAAATTGCAGTTCGAAGATTAATTTCACGCATCATGAGAACTATTTTATATTACAATTACAAATTTCTGCTAACAATATGTCATCAATGCACGTGATTTACGCAATATAAATTGACAGGACACGGGGAATAAAAATTGGACATTCTCTCACAGCAGGACCTGTCCCGGTATTAGAAGACTAATCACGTATTCCAATTCGCTCCAACTGAACCGAACACCGCCGGAATATTGAACTATTTCCTGTGCTCCCTTCGTGTGAATGTTCCGGTCGCGTAGAGCAGCGTGTAAACGCGCTTATTGCTAGTAATTTTGATCCATCCCTTCCCTGCGTACGTAGCGGAGGCAGACGGACGTATGTATACCTACTGTCAATGAAGTCGGTAAAGTTCCTCTCGGCTATAAGGGAATTATTGAGTGGGGAACAATTTCCGTAAATGCTGGTGTATTCCCCACGTGGGAATTTGGAACGAATTGTGTTGGATATCTTAATGTTTGTTCTTAAGAAGCGAAGATTGATATTTATTTTTTTGTGTAGCTTTCAGCTGTAAAAGAGTTTTAGAAACTAAAAAAATGTCACTAATTTTGGTGGCACAATTAGATTCCTCGAAGGTCTTTAATACTCATTACTAGAGACCGGATTATATGCAAAGAAAAACTGGAATATATGCGCCTATATATGCATCGATTTTTGAGAAAATATGCATAAACCTGGGGCATATATGCAAAAAAAATTGCGACAATATGCAAAATTTTTACATAAAATAAATAAGAGCAGAATTTAAACATTAACTTATTTGCACAAATTTTTTCACAACATACTTCTAAAACAATTTATAATTAAATGTTTTTCAAAATTGTGTAAAAGAAAGTTTTGTGTTCTATCAGAATACATATGTTTCGAAATAGAAAAGCTTCTTTCAACATCCACAGATGTAATCGGTGCATTTTTTAACGTTGCAATACATTCTAAACTAAAATTAAAGTCGAAATCGTTTACTGTTTCACCTTCCAAAATTTTCTTCACTTTCTTCAATTTCAAATACCCGCATTTTTATTTATCATTTTTTAAATTTGTATATATAGAATTACCTATCGTACCCTTAACCTTCTTACATAGCATATCAAATTCGTCTACTATTTCGACTGATTTCGAGAGCGACATCCTTTGCGTTTCTAGTTTACGAATGGAACTTGAAACAAAACTATAATTTGACTTAATATACAAAAGATTTTGTAGCAATTCTATTGATGTTACTATCTTTTTACAGCTTTCTAGAGCAATGCAGTCAGCAGTAATTTCAAGAATTAATATTTTATTCTTCAAAATTATCGGCGAGAAAAATTGCAGCTCTACCGTGTACCCATCTCGTATAATGGTCAGGAGCAACTTAACACGGGAAGTCGCTCCTTATAAATTGGATTCGTAAAGGTGCTTTTAAAAATACTTTTTGACATTGCTAATTAAATCATTAATCAAAGGGAATTGATTCCTAATGTCTTCGGCTACACGATTGAACCCATGAGCTAAACAAGTGGTATAAATAATGTTACTATCAATTTTTTTTTATAAATTTATCGTTCTGAGAATTGTCGGTTGTTGATCTACATTAGGAATTACTAAGAATTTTTACTAATAGAAAGGTAAAGAAAAAGCTTAAATATGTAATATATGCAACTTTTGTAAAAATATGCATAGAAATGCCTAAATATACAATATATGCAATCACTAATTAGCGCTAATTAACTTCAATTAGTGTAATACGTCTGCATATAGACTATAATTAAAGATATGCAAAAAATAAAATATAGGCACTTTGCATATAATCCGGTTTGTACTCATTATACTGTCATAACTATTTTATATAGATTTGCACTGAGAGAAATGAAAACGTCACTTCAACGACTTTTACAGTTTCAAACATCTGCGTATTGATATAATTATTAAACGGTGAAATTGGTACAACGTGCATAGTTAAAATAAACAGTTATTTTCCGTTAATGCCCTTATTGTTTACAATTTTACAATTGATACAACAAAATTGGACAACATTCTAAAATTTATGTGCTTAACGTAACGTTTAATGCATACCCGTTGCACAGTATTGTATGCTGCTATGATTTATAACCTAAAAATGGAAAATGGAAATCCAAACGATAAATAAGTACACACTATAATTATTATTAATGTGAACCAAATATACCCTGTTAGGCATACATAATTACAATAATTAAGACGCATTATTCACTCTATACGACACAAAGTATTGTGACTAAAATATGCAACATTTAGAAAGTTTCATTTTTGGGATAAATGGGAATCTATTATGGCTACCTTTTAAAATTATTTTCATGTTACACAGGATATTCCAGGACCTCGAAAAGTATCAAAGTTGTGTCTTTTTTTAAACGGAATGTATATTATTGTATATGTGGATTTTCCGATAAAAATAAATATTTGTTGTAATAGGATTTAATACCTAAACTTTATAAGGTTTTTTAAATAATTTGAATTTTGAGAATAATTTTGATTTTAGTTATGTAAGCGAAATTTACAGTGAAGTGTAACAATAAACCATATTTTATAATCCGATTATAATAAACAAAAAAGCACTATAATAAAAATAGATTTTGCAGGTTAAAGTGACCCAGTAAATCAATTATCTGACATTTCCAAATATATTATTTGGCGTATTCTGTAAAGGCAGAGACCTAAAGTTTAAGTTATGAACATCGTTTGATAAATAATTAAAAAGTGCATCTGCTGGTAAATTTCCCAATAAGTCAGCAAGTTTTCATGGAGTCAACGTGAAAATTGGTATTATTACGTTTTTCAACGTGATGAATAGGAATTTGACATCACTTTTACCGTTGCTTATAGAGGGAGCTAGTTACAACCTGCTGAATAAGTATATCCAAGCTTATACCGAATAGAAAATTTGAAAGAGCAACCTTTTTTACATCAAAAATATATACTTATTTAATTTTGATATCTTGATTCGTTTTCGAGATATTTGCATTCGAAAGTTTCAATGCAATTCGTCGTATTAGCACAATTTTTTTATCTTTAAATTACGAAGTTCAGGTAAATAATAAATAATAAAATAAAATAATGCATACACACTCAATCATTCATTCATTTATTAAAGTTAGTGGTGGGCACTTAATGTCCCTATTAATTCTCTTATTTCCCTTCGAGCAGCTTGGTGTTCTCTCTATAAAGCCCAGTATCTGGCCCAGTGGAAACTTGAAAACCTTCGAGGGTTCCAATAGATCTCTCCCGAAATATTTCTGCCTGCGTACCTTCAGTTTCTCACATCAATCATACTTTATCGGTAGAGTAATAACACCCATATGTTTGAAAATAATGTCTCATAAAATCGACTTTCCAAAAGGGTAGCAAGCTGATACAAACTGCCATTACAAGCATCCACACATTATACTACTTGTGAATAACTTATTTAAAGCAACTGCTTGAAATGTCTACCACCCACTACAATATGCACTTCTATATGCGTTTTCTTAAAGATCTTCTGATGTTAAAAAACAATCCTGCCTCATTTCTAATTACATTGGCAGTTTCTTGAATCTTTTGAAGCAACTCTTCGCGGGATTCAATTCTTTTCTTGTAGACTATTCTCTAGTAGACCAAACAGAGAAATCTAAGTGGTTAAAATATGGACTTCTAGTTGGCCAAGGAAATTCACTTCCACGACCAAACCATCGATGTGGAAACTGTTTGTTCAGATAGTCGCCCACAGGCAGAGAAAAATGTGCTGGCGTTCCATCGTGCATAAACCACATATTTTGTCTTTGTTCAACTGGTACATCTTCTAGCACCCCATTTAAGTTTTATTCGAGACATTTTAAGTGTAGTTGACCGTTCAGATTCGGTGGAAGTTCAAAGTTACCAATGAAAAAGTCAGATATCATGCCACACCAAATGTTTATTTTGAATTCGTGCTGGAAATGTCTTTTCTTTAATGCGTGTGGATTCTCAGAATCCCGCAAATGACTGTTGAAAACTCCACGTCTATTAAACGTTGCTTCATTGGTGAAGAGAATTTTGTCAAGAAATTTCGGTCTTCGTTCTGTTTCGTCTATAAAAATTGTGAAAATCCTGAGGTAATAAATTCTGCATAGGAGTGAAAGTTTCTTTTTTCGTAAGATTCTATTGATGGACGTTTGACTTATTCCTGTAGCCGTACTTAAACGGCGGGTATTTACGCCTTGACTTTAGGTACTACACGTACTAGAACTTCCTCCTCTTCTTCTACTGAAATGTTTTTTGGAGCACCATTATGACGCTTAAGACGAAAATACAACAGTTTTTTCCAGGCGATTATAAAGATTTCTAAAAAGTTTATGATTTGGTTGTCTTCGGTTTGGATATAATTGTAAACATCTCCGGGCTGCAGTAAGTCAATTATATTATAAAATGTGTTTAAGCAAAAACAAGAATCATATCTCGCATTTCACTATTTGAAAAGTCATTATACCGAGGCATTTTTTATTACTAGATACTTATTCTTGTACAAATAAGGCAGAAAAAGATAAAGCTACTTGCTTAGCACTTTTTGGCACAAGCTTCACAAGCATAAATAATAGTAGCTGTCAGATGGATAAGCCAACTTTGTATTTTAAGAATTAAAAATTACGGTAGTAGCACAAAATACACTGGAACTTTTGAATGCAAATATCTTGAAAGCGGATCAAAATTAAATCAGAAAAATTAACTAAGTATGCATTTTTCATGTAAAAAAGATTGCTCTTTCAAATTTTCTATTCGTTTTATGTGATTTTGCATACACAAAAAAGATAAGCTTGGATTTACTTAGTCAGCATGGTATAACTAGCGCCCCCTATGAGCAACGGTAAAAATGATGATAAATTCCTATTCATCATGCTGGAAAACGTAGTAATACCAATTTTCACGTTGATTCTATGGAAACTTGCTGACTTATTGGGAAATTTAGAAATAAAATTTTTAACTTAAACATTCTGTCATGTCTTAAATGAGCAACATTTGTACAAGTCATATTGCGCTCCATCCTCATGTTTTAGACTCTACTATTCCGAGTTTGCAGATTTTCCATTTTTAACGACTCACACTGTATATGGGCTCAAGAGCAGTGGGGCGAGGACCGGTCCCTGTGGTAGGTCGTTATGCAACTTCATGGCCTTATTTATAACTAGTGTAAAGTGGATTCCATGAAAACCAAAAAAAATGTTTAGTTTAATATGCTTAAACATCATTTATAGACTACAAAGATTTTCTTATCATTATCTTTTATTATGCAATTTTTATTCAGATATTTTTACGTTAGTGACCTAATTTTACGGTATTTAACCACCCCTTGAAAATAAAATCACAGGACCGTATGTATTTTTTGATGTCTAGGATTGTCCCTTATTAGTTATCAGGTCGAGTGCTTATTTTTTCCTTTTTGAGGTACACGAAATTCCATTTCGTCCAACTCACTTCATCCCATTATCTTCTACACCGGCAGTGTTTGAAGCTCAATGCAAACAGTCCTACGTATTGCTGTGGTTAGACAACCCATTTCGCAGAGTGTATTTAAGTTGCATAGTTTGCTTGTTATGGTTGGTTTCTTTGTTTAAACAGCTGTTCTTCGATTTACCGAGAATTTTTTACAATTTTTAATTTTGTTTTGAATAATTTTTGTTTAAGAGTTAATTGTATGATTTAATTATTTTAGTGTTAAGTTTTTTAAAATTAATTCCATTCATTAATATGTCTAGTGTTCGCTAGTGTTGTTTTAATGCGAACTCTATTCAATATTGTCGTTATGATATACGATTTGTCGATGGTTTGCTTATGTAGATTTTATGCGCATTCTATTGAATATTGGCGTATTGTTTATACGAATGCGTGGTACGGTTTTGAGAGAGGGGTTTTTGGTAAGAAAAACAGTTGTAGAATTCTGTTAAGCACTTCCTTGTTCGACTATTGACGTGAGTAGACGTATTTTTATTTTAGTTGCCTTTTTGTAATTCATTTTGATATTTCGCATTAACTTTTCTGTCTTTTATTTAGTCAATCAAGGAATTCAGATTGTGATAATTGTTAATATATTGAAGTGTGCACATTATAGATATAAGAGCCATTATAATTTTTTGTTTAGGAAGATTTAGATTTAGTTTTTTTTCCTTTTTTGTAAATTTTTAGTAATTGTCCACACTTAGTTTATTTTAATTTGTGAAACCACGTGGATAGTAATTCAAATGTCGTGTATCTTCCTGAACAAATAGTTTTACTTTTGCTTTGCATAGGAAATAGCATTGTCCTATTTTAATTTAGAGTCAAGTGCAGTTTTTATTTTATATCAGAACCTTCAGTTCAAGGTTTTTTTCTACACAAGTTGTAATTTGGCCCATTTTGAAAAATAAATTTGATTGTTAATTAACGTCATTGGGTTAAAAATTCTGTTCTTTTATTTTTATTTTAAACCCTTTCAATTTCTCGGGTAATTAAGAAAGTCTGTTTTCATTCACACACAATTTACTTTTCGTGGTTAAATTCAAGTTTTAATTCGCGACGGTAACTCATGAGGTTTATTGTTCTTTTTAACGTTCTAATTTTATACCGTTGAGCTAGCTAATTTAATTTTTTTTTTTCTTTGTAAAATTCTTTTTGCATTTTCATTTGATTCAATCAGAACACAGCAGTATGTTATGTATGCACGTATTTCCAATCGTTTTCTTTAATATCTATTCACCCGAGCAAGTCAACGGATTAGCAACTCGCCGAAACATCCTTTCAGAATCAGATCGTACCAGACGTTCATTAAATTGATTGATACGCATAAGCTGGAGAGTTACAGGTTCTAGATTAATTTTCGTTCTTGCTTGTCCGTGACAAGCGAGGCGCGTGGGTGGCCTCGGGCCTTCGGTATCTACCACTATACACACTACACGTTTTTAGTTCGGTAAGTAAACAGACCCACCCTTATCGAGATAATGCGAGATTAGGTCGTTGGTGGTCCTGACTTGGCGTAAAACGCGCCCCCTTGTAAAAGCACGAATTGTCGAAGCCCGCGAACTCGCAGACCTTAAACGTAAGCGACTGGATCTCTCTCTCTCTCTAGGGGAGCCGTATTTTCATTACACAAAGTAAATAAGGTCTGTTACTGTAATAAATATCTAGCCTGCGGTGTGGAGGGTTTCAGCGGGTTTTTTCTTTTTTATTTAGCCTTCCATCAATGTGGCACGGAGATGTCGGTTGCGAGTCTATAACGAAAATATCTAGTTAGTATAGGGCTAAAAAAATATCTAATTTATTTTTTATGTCGGCCATTTATTTTCTCTTTCTGCTTTATGGCAGTACAAAAGAAACTTAGTTTTACGATTGTGTTATTTGGAAGTTGTTGTTGTTCAATAAAGGGAATTAAATACAAAAACAAATCGAGAATGTACTTTACTACTTAGAATAATTTGGAAATTTTAAAATATAGACACTAATCGATCCACAACTGAAAGCATTTTGTTTTATTAAATTTCAAGAAAGGTTGACATCTCATTTTTGATTCAACCATTCAAAAGACGCGACACAATTGATAATTTAGCTTGAAAATTAACACAGATGAATTGAGTAAGCATTCAATCGAACATTTGAAGCATATTAAACAGTGGATAACTCATTATTTTCCTAGAAACAATAAGTAACCCAAATAAAAATGAAGTGGTTGTGCATTCTACACCAACAAACAGAAAAAAATGGGAAAAATTATCCCAAAATTGGGAAGCAACTTTTCTACCTCTTATTTTTGGGGTAATTTTTTCTCTAAGAGACAAAAGTTTTCCTATTATATTCACGCAAAAAACACTTGCATTATGATAAAATTTCTAACATTTGAACATTTTTCTTAAGTTTCTGTACCTTTACCCCTTCATTGTGGAAATTATCAAAAAGTGGTTTTTTCCAATTTTTTTTTAGTGTGCATGACAAAAAGACACAAATATTTACCTTCACACTATATCCAGGGTTAGAACTGGTGGCTTATACAGTGTGAATCTGTAATCTGGAATAAATTCAGTAAAAATTTCAGTATTTTTTCCGGCAATATGCTCGGACACGTCGATTAGTATTTTAAATTGCGTACTTTTTCATCTGAGAAAATTTTATACAGCGTGTCCCAAATTTGAGATATGACGTCATCGACAATTTTTTTAAATGGTAGCCCTAATTTTTTTATAACTATTCTTAAAGGGTATATCAAATTACACATGTGTACCAAATTTCAAGTTTTTATTCCTTGTCATTAAAGAGATATTTAACAATAACTAATTCGAAAAATGAAGAAATCTGATGATTCAAATTTATTTTTATGAAGTTTAAAAATGGCACGTCAAAGGGTTTTTGTTTATCTTTTTTTTTGTCAAACCAGGTTTACGTCTTATCACAATGTCAAAAAACAAGGTAATAAAAATAAGTAAGAAGTGAAGCTAGTATTCGACTCGTATTGAGCGAAGACACTAATTAGTTTGTTGTTTCGTGAGAAACACCGTTTGTTGAAAAATCGACCTTAATGCCGTATTTAACTGCAACCCACAAAATTGAAATTTTATTGATGATTGGCTACGGAGATAGGTCAAGAACACAAAATGAAGTCACTCATTTATTCAGAGAGAAGTATCTGATTTACCACCCATATCTCAAAGTACCGTAAGCAAGTTTCGGGAAAACGGGAGCTTAAGGAAAACAAATAATCATGGTCAGAGTGCGCTCAATGAAGAAGTAAAACTTAATGTACTTTTTTCTGTTCAAGAAATTCCTTATATCTGCAGTAGGCTAATAGGTAGGGAACTCGAAATTAGCCAGTCTTCGGTGGCAAGAACTCTTATAGCGCACAAATTTTATCCTTATAAATTGACAATCCTCCAGGAACTCACCGAAGATGATCCGGATCGAAGACTTCAGTTTTGCGAACAAATGATGGATCTACTAGACAGAAATGTTGTAAAACGTTATATTTTCTGTCGAATCAACGTTTATGTTAAACGGTGAGGTAAATCGCCAAAACTGTCGTTATTGGGGAGACAACAACCCACGATGGATGAGGGAAGGCCACACTCAATATCCAGAAAAAGTCAACGTTTGAGCAGGCATTCTTGGTGATCGAGTAATGGGACCAATTTTCTTCCAAGAAAATCTCAATGGAGCGAGATATTTAGAATTCTTGCAGGAAGAACTAGTTCCGAATTTGGCTACTTTATTCCCTGATCCGCTTGAAGCTGATGTGCAGAATATAAACATCTGGTTCCAACAAGATGGTGCACCTCCTCATTTCGCAAGACCTGTCCTTGAGTATCTAGATGATGTGTTTCCAGGCAGATGGATTGGTAGAAGAGGACCTTTTGAATGGCCACCCAGGCTCCGATTTAAGCACCATGGGTATCTCTGAAGGCAAAATTTTTAAAACCAAACCGGAAAATATTGAGGTGTTGAAAGAACGAATAAGACAGGAGTGTAGGCTAATTTCCGCTGAAGTAATTAGAAATGTTCAAAATGAGTTTTGGTTCCGTTTAGGGTATTGTCAGGAAGTATATGGACAACATTTTGAACATTTATTGTAGAAGAGATATGATATTTCTTCTCTTCAGATTTCTTCATTTTTCGAATTAGTTATTGTTAAATATCTTTTTAATGACAAGGAATAAAAACTTGAAATTTGGTACGCATGTGCAATTTGATATACCCTTTAAGAATAGTTATAAAAAAAAATAAGGCTGCCATTTAAAAAAGTTGTCGATGACGTCATATCTCAAATTTGGGACACGCTGTATAAAATTTTCTCAGATGAAAAAGTGGGCGATTTAGAATACTAATCGAAGTGTCCGAGCATATTTCCGGAAAAAAATACTGTCTTCGCTTTACTGAATTTATTCCAGATACAGACCACACTGCATAACTGGCGCGCTTAAAAGTTTTAGGTTGAATGACTGTAGCAGTCACATGTCGTTCCTTTTTACTTTTTCGTATGTTTTTTGTTTTTCGAGTTTTTTTGGCTTTTTTTACTAGTGTTTTACGCTATTTGAACTAATAGCATATAATTTCCAATTACAAATGTGATAGCCTGTTACAGTATAATTTTAATGTAGTAGACTGCAATCTCATTCATTATGTGAATATCATATAAATACATATTTTATGCATGTTTAATTAATGTAAAATACTATATAGTAAAAGAAGCCAAAAAATACTAGAAAAAACAAAAAACACAAAAAAAAAATAAAAAAGAATGACATGCGACTACTACAGTTATTTAACTAAAAACTTTTAAACACTCCAGTAATGACCGCGTCCTTTTGTCGCATAACCCCATATTTTGGGATACTTCTACCCAAAAAAGCATTTACCTTACAAAATTACCCCAGTTATAGGATATTCATCAGTTTCCATAAATAACGTGGATAATAATTGTAATACGCAGTTATAAAATAATAATTATTCGTATTCTCATAAAGAACATGAGACCTCACTAATCAATCAGCTCCATACGAAAGAGCTGTACAGGGTGTATCAATATAGAGGTAAATATAATATATGTAGCAAGCTGTAATCTATGCAATCAAAAAGTCTTAATGCACAGGGGGTCTATCTGTAAGCATTAACGAGAAAAAAATATTTTATAAATGCCGTGGGCTAGAGCCGCACCTGTGCCCAACCTAAGTACTGTCCCGAGTATACCACTATCATTCAGCCATTACCGCTGTTAGTTTTGTGTGGATCGCCGCTTGGAGTGCAAGCCACTTCGAACATTTTATTTAAATTCTTCCCGTCTCGAAAAAAACAATCCTTTTCAGGACCATCATGGTTTCATATAAAGAAAATCGAAGCTTGATACATCGGCAAAAGCGCGGGAATGTATGGATTCATTTTCGCGCGATATCATAGTAAAAAGGCGTGTTTGCAAATTTTCTGTATCCACATTTATTTCTGTGTAATTCGATTCAATTCATTTTGCGTTATATGATTAAATAAATCAAAAAGAAATAATTCAGATTCATGTGATACCGTTTATTAACAACTAACTCTCGATTCGACAAAGCAAAAGAAAAATATTTACGGTTTTTGTAGCAACTGAAGTCGCATATCCGGTGAAACTTGAACGTCTTATCAGGATATTAAAAATAATACTTTGTAGACTTGCGTATAATGCTCTTAACACAACAGGAATGTTTATTTTATGAAAAGAACAAATTTAAAATGTCTCAGTTTTGCTATTTTTACAACGGCCTTTATTTATTCAGAATGACGTTAAATGAACTTACGGCATACCATTAAGAATAATACCAAATGAGTGCAATGTATTTATACATAATACCACGTTTAGCGGGTGCTTAACATTAACGTTTCCTTGCATCAGGCCCGGACTAAAGAATTTTTGGCTACAAATTTTACTTTTTTTATTCTTTAATAATGAAAGCCGGTTTCGGTGGGTTTGTGCTTTATATGTCGTGTAGTTAACACCCAAGCAAAATTTACTTTTTTATTTGATACGCCCTGTATACATAGATCTATTTGCAACCATTGCATCGTCAGCTTATTACACACCAATGGCATTCGTTAATTAAGGCCCCTCGGCGTACAAAGACCCGGGCACAAAAACCGATAGAATCATCGTAATCTTCTTCAATTACCTACAGCTTAGAGTCCGCATATCCCCCATATCCCGCATTTGACGATAGTGCGCTACAGATGAGCAGTCACCGATTGCTAGCAGTCCCTTAAAAGGCCATCGCTTCCGTCCGACAAACAAATTACGACTCGAAATTCTCGCTTTAAAAAGGAAACAGCAATCAAGGTCGGTGATTATCGTATGGCCGCGTCCGAACACTCGCTCCGATATTGCCCATTGCCCGGTGACCGGAGGTGCCGCGCCATCCGAGTCCCTTTTGTTTGCTGAACGATTAGAGCGAGTGTAAACACAGAGGGTGCTGCCGTCGTTTGAGTTGGAAATATCCGTTGTTGATGAACATAATGAGCGCAGCTGGAGCGAAATTGTGTTTTGATGATAAGGCTTTTAGGAAATATGGAAGTTATGGATGTGAAATGATAATGGAGGACTCACAAAATAAATAAGAATAATGGAAATATTCACTGATATAGTAAGGACTGTAGCGTGGTAAAACAAAAACTCGAGATATTGTTTGTTTTTCAGCATAGATCGAATGGATTACGTATTCGATCTTTGCCTTTTATTCACTGTATGTACAGCTCCATAACATTATTATTTAGCATTCAAAAGAACTGGCTCGACGCTTTGATGATGCTAGATATTAATGTAGGCAACTGTACAGGGAATAAAGACTTATGTGTCCCTGATAACAGAATATTAACGAAAAACACTGGCAAAGAATAGAAACTGCCAAACTTGATTTAAACAAACGATAATAATACAGCATTTTCCGCGAAACTAACTGCTATGTGTGGAATCTTTCTCGACTTCAGACAGTCTATGCATATACATACTTACTACACTGTTGAAAATTTTAACACTTTTTTGACTAAGTTAATAGTCAGGAGAGGTCCACACTGTTTTCGTGTTATTTTGTCGAGAACTATAAAAGTTTAAATTTGACGAACAAAGATAGTCAAGTATTGTCTATTGCTAAGGGGTTATTTTGTCTAACTAACACGTGGAATTATGATATACTTCTAGTCACATTTTATTTGATCTAGACTAGACAACTTTACTAGCTGTTTAACTAAATGAATGCGATCTATTGGATGATTTAACACCGTTTTCTTAAACACAACGTCTTTTTAATATGCAACTCCTATTTCTTAGTGCTATAAATATTCTCTCTTTTAAGACGTTTTCTCAATTATAAATATACAGAACCACTCATTCAAAAGTTTTGGTTTCAACTAAACGTACTATTTTAAAATGATTTTTGAAACCATTATAAAATTAGTGAATGTTTATGCTATTTGATTCAAATTTGAACTAATTACGTAAATAGTTGTTCCCAATACATCTTTAAGATGTTGAAATTTTTTATACCCACTGGAATTAACGTTTAATAACACAAGGTTACACCTTGCAGGTCAGTCACATTTGGTGGTTTGTTTGGATATGTTAATACGCAAATACAAACTCGAAAACAGATACACGTGCAATGCAGGTGGTGCGTATAATGCAATACCGTATTAGATTAGGTGGGGTTTCTATATTTCTATCCGAGGGAAAAATTCTGATTGGTTGATGCTTCTGAATGTCTAGAGAAAATAGTAAATCCTCATATCTGAACAAAGAGTTCACACCAAATTCTAGTAATTTCTGTTCTACTAAACACATGTAGTCAATTCGTCTGGCAAAGTTTATAAAAATCAACACTAAAATATTTGACTAGCGCAAAATTAACGCCAACACCGTAATATATTCAAAAGTGTATACTATGCATATTAATGAAATATTTGCATACAAAGTGAATATAAAGTCACGCATAAAATTGGCAATTTCTTTATTTGCAATAATATTGAAAATCGAAACACATATCTTAGAATTTTAAAAATACTTACTTCTTTTGGCGTCATTGGAATAATCATATCTGTTATGATTGCGACGATATGACGACATCGTTGATTTTTTTTTGTTCCTGTAGATTATATCGCATTTTTAGATACAACCGCTTTCTATACGTACATATATGTAATAATTTTGCTATGTTTAATTACAAAATTTTGGAGAAAAAAATTATATAAATTTCAAAACTCTAATTTATGATAACTAGAGACCGGATTATATGCACAGAAAAACTGGAATATATGTGCATATATATGCATCGATTTTTGAGAAAATATGCATACACCCGGGGCATATATGCAAAAAAATTGCGACAATATGCAAAATTTTTACATAAAACAAATAAGAGTAGAAATTTAAACATTAACTTTATTGCACAAATTTTGTTCACAACATATTTCTAAAACAATTTATAATTAAATGTTTTGCAAAATTGTGTAAAAGAAAGTTTTGTCTTCTCTCAGAATACATATGTTTCAAAATAGAAAAGCTTCTTTCAACATTCACAGATGTAATTGGTGCATTTTTTAACTTTGCAATACATTCTAAACGAAAATTAAAGTCGAAATCGTTTACTGTTTCACCTTCCAAAATTTTCTTAACTTTCTTCAATTTCAAATACCCCGCATTTTTATTTATCACTTTTTTAAATTTATCGTATATAGAATTACCTATTGTACCCTTAACCTTCTTACATAGCATATCAAATTCGTCTACTATTTCGACTGATTTCGAGAGCGACATCCCTTGCGTTTCTAGTTTACGAATGGAACTTGAAACAAAGCTATAATTTGACTTGATATACAAAAGGTTTTATAGCAATTCTGTTGATATTACTACCTTTTTATAGTTTTCTAGAGCAATGCACTCAGCAGTGATTTCAAGAATTACATATTTTATTCCTTCAAAATTATCGGCGAAAAAAATTGCAGCCTCTAACCATGTCCCCCGTCTCGTAATAATCGATTCAGCAGGCAACTTAACACCGGGAAGTCGCTCCTTATAAAATTGAATTCGTAAAGGTGCTTTTAAAAATACTTTTTTGACATTGCTAATTAAATCATTAATCAAAGGGAATTGATTCCTAATGTCTTCGGCTACACGATTGAACCCATGAGTTAAACAAGTGGTATGAATAATGTTTATCATGTATGGTGCAGCGTCGGACAACATTAGTAAATTTTTTTTACCTGGAAGTATACCTCCAGGTAAAAAGAAATTTGATAAACCTTCTTGAACAAATTGGGCAATTGTCACATTATTTATTTTTTGAAGTTCTTTACAATAAATTAAATATGATTTACCTACAATATCTTCATAAAGAATTCCTGTTAACAAATGGGCAATATAACGGCCACACTTATCCGTACTTTCATCTACCATGATATAAATAAAATTATTCCCTACCAATTGTTGAATTTCTGCTATTGTTTGCTGGTAACAAGATGTGACATAATTTTTTCGTAAGGTACTTTCGTCAGGTATATTATGTTTGCAATATTTAGCAGAAATGATTTCAAATTAACATTGTTTAATCTTGCTAATGGTATGTTAGACGAAATGAATGCGTTACACAGATCCGTATTATATTCTTCTTGTTCTGAGTTTTGTAAAGTTGATGCTACACATTGATGTATAGATTGCTGCACACATGCGGATCGCTTTAGTTTTCACATTTTCCAATATGTGATGGAGTTTTAGCGTGTTGATCAATCAGGTATTTTCTCTCAGAAGACACCTACAACAACAATTGTCATTTTATATCAAAAGTTAAAGAATTTAAAAACAATTGTAAAGCTTTTAGTAAAATTAAACTACCAATTTACTGCGGGCTCGACAAAATATTTTGTCGCCATCCTTTACCAGTTCAGGATATGACTTAATCCATAAAGAAATTTTGTTTGCTATACTCATTGTATGTACGTACAGTATTTAAAAACCTAGCACAATTACATGCTGTTTCGCTCAAAGATATTCAATAAATGAATAGTTTATTTGGGAATTAATAATAATAAAACGTATTTACCACATCCCTTCTGCTAGGCGAAATTAAACACGTGCAGTTCTTGGAAAAAGTATTAGAGAAACCAATGTAAAATATTTATTGTTCTGAGAATTGTCGGTTGTTTATCTACATTAGGAATTACTAGGAATTTTTACTAATAGACAGGATAAGAAAAAGCTTAAATATGCAATATATGCAACTTTTGTAAAAATGTGGATAGAAATGCCTAAATATGCAATATATGCAATCACTTATACTGCGGTCGCTGACTAAGCACTGTTGAAAATTTTAACACTTTTTTGACTAATTTAATAGTCAGGAGAGGTCCACACTCTTTTCGTGTTATTTTGTCGAGAACTATAGAAGTTTAAATTTGGCGAGCAAAGATAGTCAAGTATTGTCTATTGCTAAGGGGTTATTTTGTCCAACTGACACGTGGAATTATAAAATACTTCTAGTCACATTTTATTTGATCTAGACTAGACAAATTTACTAGCTGTTTAACTAAATGAATGCGATCTATTGGGTGTTTTAACACCATTTTCTAAACACAACGTCTTTTTAATATGCAACTCCTATTTCTTAGTGCTGTAATATTCTTTCTTTAAGACGTTTTCTCAATTATAAATATGCAAAACCACTCATTCACAAGTTTTGGTTTCAACTAAACGTACCAATTTTAAAATGATTTTTGAGAACCATTATAAAATTAAGTGAATGTTTATGCTATTTGATTCAAGCCTAAACTAATTGCGTAAATAGATGTTCCCAATACATCTTTAGATGTTGAAATTTTTATGCCCACTGGAATTAACGTTTAATAACACGAGGTTACACTTTGCAAGTCAGTCACATTTGGTGGTTTGTTTGGATATGTTAATACGGAGAATCAAACACGAAAACAGATACACGTGCAATGCAGGTGGCGCGTATAATGCAATACTGTATTAGAATAAGTGGGGTTTCTATATTTCTATCCGAGGGAAAAATTCTGATTGGTTGACGCTTCTGAATGTCTAGAAAAATAGTCAATCCTCATATCTGAACAAAGAATTCACACGAAATTCTAGTCATTTCTGTTCTATTAAATACGCGTAGTCAACTCGTCTGGCAAAGTTTGGAAAAATTAACACTAAAATATTTGACTAGCGCAAAATTAACGCCAACACCGTAATATTTTCAACAGTGAGTGAAAGTTTGGCGTATGATCCCTAGAGGGTGGTGATTCTTCGACAATGGATCGTGGACCTATGGTGGCATTCTTACGGTTAGTTATTTAGACATTTTCTTTCGATCACCATTGTTTGGTATCAATCTTTTAATATTACTTTTACTGCAGTCCAATTAAATAAAGCTGCTACGCTTACTCAACAGTGAATGGAGTGAATGAAATGCGATTATTGTATTAATGAATTAAGTTCATTATTTTAATTAGAAGTTCACTCACTAACAACAACTAAAATTTATTAGGATTATGATTAACATACATTAAGTCAACCATTTGCGATTAACATATTAACAAGTAATATTCATTCTATTGATACCTTTCTTCATTCTCTACTGAAGTTCATACGTAAAAGTGATAACTCGCGGTCATTCAGTAAACCGAATAAAGTTGTTAAAACAGAATTGGGGTTCCTTTCCACGCATACCATATTTAATTGAGCCAATTAGGCTATCATTTCATTTTCAATGATTTTAGTTTCATTAATACAATGAATGATTCAATAAATCCCTTCGTCATTTCATTGATTTGATGAACTCGTTCTTTGGACCAATTTTAATGCATTATTTCATGTGAACAAGGATTTTTTTCATTATTTCAGGACCGATTTCTGGTTCAATGTAAAAGAACACATTTATAACAACATTTCTACATCTATCTGACCTGTTGGGGTACCAAAGAACTAACTAGACACTGAACGGACACTGGTACCATTTTCCAACTCGAATATTATTGCGCTTTCTCTACTTACTCTACTTGCACTTCGAATGTAAACGCGCGAACTGCAAGAATTGCATCGCAACTTTAATGACGTCGACGTGTGGGTTTCGGACATTATCCGAAGACGACGTATTCCTTTATTAAGTGCCCTCGCCAATAAGAAAGATACGCCGGCGATAGCCAGCATGCGAACGGAAACTCCCTTTCATTAAATCCCGTATCTCCGATCGGCCATTCGGTACACCTACCTGTCGCCCTGACATCGTAAGTGAATCTGCGCGGCCGGTATAAATTACGGGCTAGCCCGTCCGGCGTGCTATTAGGAAGATTTACGGCACATTTTTCGATCGTTTACAGCGCGTTTTCGCTCGCACAATGTTAATTTCGAAAGCGGACGACACCGAGAGATCGTATTTCGAATGAAAAATTACATCTTTAGGATCTGGAATCCCTTCAACTCGTAAAGGGATTATTTTATCTCGTTTCTTTAAATTGAAAAACACTAAATTTCCCTTCCATTAAGCTAAACCTTATCCAAACACAATATTCTCACAGAAGTCAGTTGGAATAATAAGCAATAGACTTCTTGCCCAGTGTATTTATTGAAATTGGCAGAGTTACACCGAGAAGCTTACTTCCTACAATAAAACTATTAGGAAAGCGAAAAGAGATAACTTCAGAAAGTTTTGCGAGAAAATCGATTCAACCCCTACCGCTTCGCGACTCCACAAGGTAATGGCGATGGGTAGAATCGATTCAGGAATGGCACTAAGAAAGCTAGATGGAAGCTTCACTGAAAGTGAAGAAGAAAGAGCTCTCCTCCTTCTAGAGACTCACTTTCCCGAAAGCAAAGTGGGAACCTCGGAAAATTCTTCCGAGATATATAGAAAACCAAATAAAGAAGCTACTACAATGGACGAACTCTTATGCGGACTGACGGATCTAGGCATACCCTGTCAAGGGTATGCTGATGATATTGTTATATACGCAAAAGGTAAATTTGAGAATACCCTCTGTGACATAGCTCAAAGAGGATTGAACTTCACGAGAAGATCGTGTCAATCGATGGGACTCAATGTCAACCCCACTAAGACAACCCTAGTAGCATTTACCAGGAAAAGAAAATCCAATCTTAAAACCATAAAACTGAATGGGCAAAATATAGATTAGAGAACGGGGGTTAAATACCTAGACCTTACCCTAGACAATAAACTTCTACGGAACAAACATGAACTTGAAGTAACCAACAAGGCCTGATGGTGTTTGCAGGGAAAAATTGGGGATGCAACCCAAAAATACTGCTTTGGATGTATACAGCGATAGTGAGATCGATCATCACCTATGCATCAGTAGCATGGAGCAAAAGAACTAATCTGGTCACCGCGAGAATTAACCTCTCGAAAGTGCAAAGATTAGCATGTGCATGCATAACGGGGGCTATGAGAACTTGCCCAACAGCAGCTATCGAAGTAGTATTGGATCTTACTCCCCTCCATATTGTAGTAGAGGGCGCGGCAAAAAGAACCACATTCAGATCGGTCAAGGAAGGAATGATTAGGCATAGGCCTCAATCTCCTGATGGTGATCAAACCTGGGATATGCCCCGGGATGATATGTTAAAAAAATTCAGCTTTGTGAAGGAATTCATCATAAAGCTGAGTAACAGGAGCGAGTGGGATCATAACACCATCTTGAACTTGAATAGAAATGCCATCAAATGGTATACTGATGGCTCCAAAACGGCAGAGGGAACTGGAATAGGAATATATGGGCCTAGAACCACATATTTCGAAAGCTTGGGAAAATATTTCAGGCGGAGATACACGCTATTGAAAGATGTGTCCAGTTCAATATAGATAGAAATTATCGGAAGAAGGAGATTATTATCATGTCTGATAGTCAAGCAGCCATCAAGGGCGCTGAGTTCATATGAAATCAGTTCCAAGATAGTCTGGGAATGCTTAGGGAAATTAAATGAGCTGGGCAAAAGAAATAAAGTAACCCTCCTGTGGGTTCCAGGTCACACAGGAGTGGACGGAAACGAAATAACGAATAACCTCGCAAAAAAAGGGGCTGGAATGCCTTTTGTAGGGCCTGAACCCTTTTGCGGGTTAAGTAGCAGTACAATACTGAAGAAACTAAAAACAGAAATGGAGCAAAAAAAAATCCAGTTACTGGGAGAATTTCCAGGGAATGAGGCAAAGTAAAATTCTTCTGGGAACTTATAACCAGAAGAGGTTTACAGAATGCATCAACCTGAGTAAGAACAATGTTCGCATATTAACAGGAATACTTTCAGGCCACTGTAAACTGAAAGGACACCTGAGCAAGCTTGGATTAGCGAAGGAATCTGCATGTAGATTTTGTGAGGAACAGGATGAAACACCCATCCACCTTCTCTCAAACTGTGCAGCACTGTGCAACTCGAGGGCGTTGCACCTGGGAGCATGTGAAATCGAAAAGGGAGACTTACCTGGACTGGGGCCCTCTGACATCCTACACTTTCTGAAAGGAATAGGATTGGAAGGCCAGCTGTAAAGCAGCAAGAATAAGGGACACAATAGATCTTTTAGGTCGCAGTGTAACACCACCCTTCTACCTACGTACATACATTTATTGAGATGAATCCCATTAAAGCAAAATTTTGCGATTTCTTGGTCTGTTTCAAAACCACATTATTTCATTAATCAAATGTTGATAAACCTTCATTCCAAAGGAAAGGAGCTTTAACGAATTCTGCTAAAGCCGTCACGAATATTCAAATAACACATTTAAAACTCAATGGATTGGCACGTGTGGCTTTATACCATTTCAAATTTCAATTTTATCTTTTTGAGGTCACCTAAAAGCCAAAGTTTACAATAACGTGTAAATACTTAACTTGGACGAACTTAAAGACAGTAGAGGTGCTGCATATAACCAGAAGTATATGGGTGCTTCTACGCATACTTAAACCGATTCAAAGTAAAGAGGCCAACCTTTACTCACATTATGTGGAAGTGAATCCAGCTGAGCATACTTTCTTTAAATGCCAGAGGTGGAACATCTTCAGATAATAAGTCGCACAAAAAATGGGGGAGTTAACAACTGAAAATCTCGCAGGAAAGAGTCAGGCTTGTCTTTGCCGAGAGCTGGAGAGACTTTGACTGAGATATCCTAACTGTGAAGGAAAGGGACGAATATGATGGTCAAAGAGAGATAGTTCTATTTTTTTTTGCTCTGTCAACAGCTACCAACGACCAGCTACTTTAAATAATGCCCCCGCAGTTCCCTACTGTGTTAGGTCCAAAAAAGGATTGTTTGACCCATAAAAATCTCATTCTAGGAACAAGATTGCAAATGTCTTCTTCGGAAAAAATTTCTTATCACCCAAAAAAAAAATCTCTTTAAGGTAAAAGTCTTTTACCATATCTATTTTGAAGTCTTCAGCAATTATATATAAGGTAGTTTTTTTAATGTGCATTTGGCAACGAGTTATTTACACATAACCTCAAAAAATAGCCCGAATCAACGCATTTTTCGTTGACTAAACGTATTCTTTTATCAGTATACCTTCATCACAGATTATATAGTAGAGAATACACCTTTTTTTCTCACTTTGCGCAATAAAGAATAATACCAATTTTTTATTAAGCTATAAATTTACCTTATTTTAGTGTTTAATTATAATCAGTATTTTAATAAATTCTACGTTGTATGTGCGTCCATAGATCTTTTTAAAAATATATTCACCAGTTTCATTTTTCATCGCCACTCTAATTTTTTATCGCTAGCTGTTAAAACACCCAACAACAGATTTTTTTTTAAAGGTCTAACGATAAATGGAGATGGATTAATATCAACCCCTTCTTCCATTGTCAGAAAGGGCTACGTTTTTTTTTTATGGCTGGCGCGTTTCAAATGGTTCTTTAATCTTTATGGACGTGTTAATTGACGGTCTTATCTCCTATCTCGCGAGCTGGATCTCCACGCGTTATACGATACTTTTTACGAGCTAATGTAAAATTTTATGGGTGTTCTTTCTGATTTTGTACGTTCAAATTACGACACAGATAGAGCGGATTAGATATCCCTCAGGCGAAGCGCGTGAAAGACATGTATTATGTGCAACATTCAGTGCTAAAGATTTAAAAGGAATTGTTGTTAAATTACGTAAACGTTAGCAGGGAATATTAGCTTGTTTACGTAACTATTCGGTATTTATTGGAGAAGATTTGAGCGATTATAAAATGTGATTTTATTTAAAATAAATCCTAACAAATTGAGGCCTATCAGAAAGAAATTAATGAACATTTTTGTTTATGTAATAACCACCATATTATAACCACCTTAAATTTCTCTACAAATAAAACATATATTGTAAAATTCTTTATAAAAATTATAATGGTGATACATTCTGGACAAACCTTGTAACATTTATTAGAAAGATTAAAAAGGTCACAAATCATGCAGTAACAGTACATCTCTAAAAAAGCATGCAATTGAAAATCTCAATGAAACTAACATTTTAATAGAAGAGAAAAATTATAAAGCTAGATGTATTCTAGAGTTAATTCAAATTAAAAAGATAGCAATTCAGTAAATAATCGCGAAAGAATGAATATATATTTATCAAATTCGTACTATTCAATACATTAAAATTTTTATTTTAGTTAACATAATAAATAATCTTAAAACCGATGCTATCATCATCTTTATATTTTTTTATTGCGGAGTTTCTTTTGTAAACTTTAGTTAGGTATAGCGAGGCAAAAACGATTTTAAATAGTTGCTCGTTGAAACAGCACATGATGTTCTCTTAGGTGAGGACGTGTACATTTAAAAGTAAAATGTAATAGTTCGTTTCCCATTGTCAGTGAGTACATACGCGTTTGGCATTTCCTCCTAAAAATTGTAAAATATTTGGGTATAATTATCCTTGGTGTCTAAAGAAAACTGTCGGCTGGGCACTACCACAAGATAAGTTATTATTTTATTCTTTTTAATTTGCAATTATAATCGATTTTCGAATTTTATTTTTTGATTTATTATTTCATATATTCGAGAACATATATTTTTTTTCTTTGCGGAAACTTAAAAACTCCTGCTCTGAGGAGGCCCATTCTGGGGACGTGCGCCTGACTTAATCACTTAATCTAGTAGGTTGCCTTATTTTATGCGATTATAATCTAATCAGAGTTGGGTATTAATCGATTAAATTTTTAATTAATTAAATTCGGGATTAAAATTGTTAATCGGAGATTTAATCGAAATTAATTTAATTGGAAATTAATCTATGAATTTTTTAAACAATTAAATTCCCGATTAAAATGATCAATGGGAGATTTAATCGGTTTTAATTAAATTAATTGTTAGTTGACAAGTAAATTTGTAATTATCAGTTAGTTAATTGTTAATTTTTAATTCGATATGGATTAAATCTGAGTTTTATTTTTATCGTATCGTATTCCTGTTACAACTCGATATTAAATCGTAATTGTGGAAAGATGGTTGCAAGCGGTAATAGCCAACAAAGAGCGTATATGGTAAAACGTATCTTATACAGCTCCTACCAAAAAAAATTAACGACCTACACTAAAATATCTACATTTAGGACGAACTATAGCTTTTACTACGGCCATTGAATAAAAAAAAATACAATATATTAAGGACACGATCACCTACATATTCTTCTTAATAAACCAAAAAAGATAGATACATATTCTATTCCATACAATCTACCATGTACGATCTTTATTGCCGTATGCGACCATCTTGCCTTGGCACAATTATGGTTTAATGTCGAGAACAGAAATACGATCCGATAACAATGAAACTCAGATTTAACCCGTTTTAGTTTAACATTAAGGATTAACTAACTAATAACTACATATTTAATTATCAACTAACAATTTAATTTCGATTAAATCCCGATTGATAATTTTAAGTCCGAATTTAATTGATTAAAAATATAATCGATTAATGTCCAAATTTGAGAGTGTGCAACCAAAAAATTACTATTTAATTTTAATCATTTTAATTAATAATTGAAAATTTTTATTTCAATTTCGACTTCTGTTGGGGGAGGTAATACGGAAGAGTAATATATTGCTAAAATTGATTAAATTCAATCCAACAAAACACAATCGTTTGCGGCAATTGTTAGTGATAATTTAATGTCCAATTTTAAATTTCCCAAACGTGATCAAGTTATTGTATTCGACATTATCGGTAGTACTCAAAAAAAAAAATAATAATAAAAAACGATTATATGTGTGGATAAGTTTATCGGTACTAAACACATAATTATCACATCCAGAATTTCAAATAACAGAATTTGTATTTACTTCTCCCCAAAAGAATTTCTTGATAATCACTATAAATGTGCGGTATTTAAGTAAGTTGAATTAAATGCGATTCGCTTAATTATGTAACATTAAGCGAATCGCATTTTGTATTATTCTCTAGGGGCTGATTTAACGTATTTTACAAATAAATTTAATTAATATTAGACCAAATGGTGCTGAATATTGTATTTATTTATTTTTTCTTTTCGTATTTGCGCCTATACGCCTAAGTAGAGTATGCAGTCAAGATATATTTATAGGATAACTTTATTTATTAATAATTTATTTTTAAAAAATCTATTTCCATTTTTCATATAAATTTCTCTCTTTCTTATCTGGTTTGTTTTTTATATATTTTATAAGTTATATTGAAGATTATTATTCAGAATTAACATTATATTTCCATATTTAAATACATATATAAGCAAGACTTTATATTTATTTTAGTTCTATATTTCGTTCTATGTGATCTTGCTTCTGTTCTCGTTTTCTTTTTGGATATTTCTAATATTATTTTAGTATGGCTAGTATTAATCAGAACCACAAGAATGGAAAGTTGGATTTCCCACCAAACAGAATATCTGTATTTGTTAATGATGCGGAAATAATGTGCAAATTTTTTTTAAAAAAATCATATAGACACAAAAAAAGACATAAACAAAATATTATGCCTGACAAGTTTTATGAAAGCCTCTGTGAAGCATTTGTTGCATCCAATATTCTTTTACATAAACTGCTAAACCCTAAATTAAAAACATTTTTGGAAAGATATACAAATAAACATCACACACATGTTCCTGATCTTTCAAAATTACGTTACTAATAAGAATTTTTTACCAGTTATTTAAACAAGGAGAATATTCTCCAGGAGAATTGGTGTGATGTAACGAATACGTGATTTTACACATTCGCGAATGCGAATATGTGCACTAGACATTCGCGAATGCGAATGCGAATATTAACTTTTTAGCTTTACTAGCGTCATCTATTAGTTTTCAGTTTACAACTATACGAACACTTGCATTAAGCACACGCAGAGAATTAAATTTCTCCATCACCACAGCGAAACTAGCCAAGTACAACCGAATCGTTTCGACTTTTTACGTCTTATTCTCGTCAATTCAAGTTTAGTTTTGAGGTTATTGATGGTTATTATAATGTAAACTGCAAATTTGTGCTGAAAAGGTTGTTTTAGGATTTTAATGAATTTCAATATTAGTTTTTTTTTTCTAAATTATCCATTTTTAACAGATAAAAGTTGCCTGTTAAAATGGATAATTCGATATTCGCAATATTCGCATATTTATTGCGAATGCGAATATTCGTTACATCACTAGTAGGTATGCAACTAATAACAGTAAATTTGCTTTTTTTTTAAATATTTTTATTTGCTATTTTCATATAACTTTTGGATATAGAAATACAGGAATTCAATAAACGTACAAATTGGGTTAATAATGAAGTAAGGCAATCTAGTGCTAGACTTAATGACCTTTATATTTTACAAATGAGATATCGAATGTTATAAACAGGGGGAGGACAATTTCGGGCGAACTGGCATTACATCATCCAAGGCAGAGGCGGACGCCCGTAATGTGCCCGCATCGTGCCGACTAGGCTTGCCCTGTGTCGGTACGACGTTTACATACGTGTGACGGTTGCTGCATTTTGTTTTTTGTTGAGAATTGTTTCATATACATACATGCATATAGGTATCATGCGGTTACTGTTAGAAATACAATTATACCAAAAGAAGAAGTGTTTAGTAACAGAAACTTGAAGTTCCTTCACCAAACTTTAAGCTACATACATATTACATATAATATTAAAATTACTTTAATATACATAGTTCAGTTTGAAAGAATTTTCTATTATTTTTTAAATCAATAATAAATGACAGTAAACTTTGTAGTGGTCAGTACTATTCAGTGCTGGTGTAATCGTAGTCTTTTGTTGAGAATCGTTGTACGTATTACTTTCATATATTTGGCTATAAAAGAGTTCCTTTTTCCTTGCGATTTGCGAATAATAATATATAAGGAATATATATAAATAATAAAGCGATTATTATTTATAGATATTTCTAGGCATTTCTTACATTTTCTACTTCGTAACTTACTTATTCTTTATGTTTCAAAGTACATTTTCAGTTATAATTCTTTTGCCATCCCCTTCGGCTTTTCTTGCTAAAGGTTTTAGATTTCTATTTTTATATCATATTATATCTGGACGTCAATAGAAACAAATTCACAAGTAAACTCTTTCCTTTTATTAAAATAACGTCTGTAATTACACACGCATGCCTTTAATATTATTTACTTTATTTTAAATTGCACTAGTGCGTAGTGTTAATGAAATACAGCTTTTGCAGTAATTTACTATTATAGAAAATCTAAAATTACTAAAAGTATCACGTTACTGCAACTAGAAATTAAATAAACTGCGTATTGTACGATATATAATTTAAAAACAACTTTTTTAATTTTAATATACAACAGCGCTAACAAAAACGTTAGGACGCCACTGTCTTTTGCATGTAATTATATTTCATCGTCTATCGCACGATAGAACATCTGAGCCCGCTGCGCTGCTATTGGAGTATCGCCTGTGATGTTCTTCCCCTTCTACCAGCTAGCAGTACAAATAGTCAAGTGCCCGTTTACATATACCTTTATCAAGAGAGAAACATGCGTCCCTTGTATGTCGCTGCCTGAAATCCACCTCGCTCTGGTTATAAAACTTATATAAATTGCATAAAATTCAACATATGAAATTAATTGAGTATAAGAAACGAAGTTTTTTTGATCACTGTATTGCAAATATCATCAACAATTTACAAAATAAAGACACAATACCGATAAATATCCTTATTATAGTCAATGATGAGACCATTTCTTGCTCACAAGGTGTTGCCGACATATTCAATAAACATTTTTTGCAAGCACCATCTATTCCAAATATTTCAATAACGTTAATATTAATCCCCGCACTATGTTTTTACACCATACTCAGAATTGGAAATGCTTTCAACATTTCATAAAATTAAACACAAATATATTAATGAACCTGATGGTATTCCGGACTGCATAATTAAAGAATTAAGATATTATTTACTAAAACCTACTGCAAATTTAGATAATTCTTATTTTAGGGATGGTGTATTCCAAGCTTCACTAAACACTAATTCTCTTACGACTATATATAAGAAAGAGGATACTTATAAGTTATCAAATTATAGGCCAATACCTATTGCTTCATATTTTTCAAAACTGTTCCAATATGCGATGCTAAATAGAATCAATAGTTTTTTAGATAAATTTAATTTGCTGTTTCAATCGCAAACACAGATTTAGAATCGGAAAATCTACAATATCTATTTTATCAGAAACACATAATACCATCATAAATACGCAAAGAACAAAAAAATAAATAACCAAATTAATGTATTTCTGCTAATAAGTGTAATAATCAACCAAGATCTGATATCGACATAATATGACGATTTATCGCAAGAGCCTATATATACCTCGCTAGCTTAAATGGTAGAGCACTCCTCCGGTAAACGAGAGTGTGTTGGTTCGAATCCTACGTGAGGAAATTTTTTCTTGGAAAAGAATCCTCTTCATTATTACAGTTATTAGCAGAAATACATTAATTTGTTACTATCATAAATAACTTACAAAATAGATTGCTATCATTAGTGACTTGTTAAAAGCTTTTGATTGCGTCAACCATCAATTACTAATAAATAAACTGAAATCTATGGGATTACGAGGTAAAATTAGCGATTGCTTAAAATCTTTTCTATAGCATAGAGTGGAATTTGTTGATAATTAAAAAATCGAATACTAAACGAAGTGTCAGGTTTTCGCTTATGCTTAGTTGTGTTGGAGTGCTTCAAGGATCTGTCTTACGTCCACCTTGTTCTTCTTGCTTTTGGATGAAATTATTAACTTTCATGCGATTATCATGACGTCTGTTATGCAGATGACACAATTTTAATTAATTGCTATTCATGAAAAGGAGAACGCACATGCTGCCGAAATCATAAGTAAGCTGTACGATTGGTTCTGTGCAAATGATCTTTCCTTAAACTTAGATAAAATTAAATGTGTATATTTTCACACTTTACAAAAAAAAAATGATTTGTATCCTGGTATATATCTTAATGGTAACATCATTTCTTGCACTTGGGCGGCAAAGTTATTAGAGTGACCGCTACTTCTACTTCTGTTCCCACGTTGGATGCACAGTGCAATTTCGTAATATCTGAACTAAACATTGTAATTTTTAAACTTCGACAATTAAAAGTTGCTGTAAGCTTTGAAATATTAAGAATTAGAGTGTGAGTCATTACTTCTTTACAGTTCCAGTGCTTTTGTGAATGCAGTTTTTCTTATAACAAAAAGCTGCTATTAATTGTATTTGCCCTATCAATCGACTCAATTCGAGCTATTTTGTTTTGCTAAATATATTAACTGTTTTTGATTTGTATATTTTGGAACCCAGTTGTTAAGTCCACAAAAACAAAAACAAATTTATAAGCCAAAATTATAGCAATCCATACAATATTACAGAAGCTAAAGTTCATTAGCTTAAAGATGGGTGTATTAGAGATAAAAATTTATAATAACTCCCCAATGCTTATTATAAATTCAAAAGAGCTGTTAAGTCTGCAGACAAAATGTATTTATTCATTACAAGAATACTTTAGTATAGTTAGTAGTAATTTTATGGTGTTAGATTTTTTGTCTCACCACGACTTTATAGGATTTCCACGGTGAATTTTTGTTTTTGAATATTCTCTTCTTCTTTTCCTATTCTGTTTGCTCATTAAATTCTCTGTATTTTTTTTTATTGACATGTATTTTCACATCATTAAATGTTGAAAATAAATTTCTATTATATTAGTATATAGTCTAGATAGTTTAATTGCAGAATACGAAAATAATTCTATGCGAAATATGGTTTGAACCTTTTGTTGATTATAAATTTAAAAATTTGAATGTAAAAGTTAGATAAAAATAGTTCTGTTTTTTTACAGCAGAAGCGATTGCCATATTAGAAGCTTTAAGTTACGGTTCAAATACGGTTCAAGGAAATAGTTATCACGTCTGATTCTGCCAGTGTGCTACATTCATAATGCCGTCATTCGACTTTGAACAAAACACTTAATATAGTTTTGGATATCGTTAATAAGAATTAAAACTTATAAAGATTTTCACTAATCTTTACTGGGTGAAAGGCCATTCAAGTATCACTTGTAATGAGACAGTTGACAGACTTGCTAAATATGCTTGCTAATGTTAAATCGAAAATGTTTATGACTAACGAAAGAGTAAGACAAGGAGGAAGTCTTGGCTCACTATTATTCGTAATATACATGGATGAGATTATTAAAGAAAGTTGATTCATTGAAGATCGAGGCTAGGACCTATTGTATTATTCCATATTTAACACATTTCTTTATATAAATAGATTAGACCTTTTAACTAGGTTCAGTAGCCTTTATGGTAAACTTTTTCCCGGCGGATCTGCCAAGGTATTGATTTCAATCGGCTTCGAATGTATTCTTGAACTAATGGTGAACTGCTCATGTTTATCTAGTTACTGGAAGTTTTAGTAATACCACCAATCCAAAATTTCCAATGAGGTATTGATTGTTTCCAGCGAAATTTGCCGATTTTTCTTTGCTGATATGCTTGCATCAATGGTAGTTAATACCAATTTACCCTCTGCAGTACAGATATCATTAACATCTTAAAGCATTCAGCATAATATCAGGCATAGGAATAGTAGTAGTAGGCAATATGCTTATATACATCTATCAATTTATAGCAGGACCTGAATCTCTCCCATTATAACTTTATCATCCTATTTTTGGAGATCAAATAAATTTTAGAACCATCTCATTTATACAAACTCCAGATCATTGATTCTCAGAAGTGCCAATGTGGATATGAAGTAGCTAATCTGAACCGCATACTGTTTAATTGCCCACTATATAAAATAACTATAAAGACATTCATCTAACAACTAGTTGCTGAAGGAGTACATCTACCCACAAGCATAATAACATCAACGCGTTTAATCAATAAAGTAATCGATTAGTTAATCATGAAACCAATAGTCGCCATCGAATTTTAAAATTTGATATTGCCCGTGAAACGATTTCCATCCTTTTCTTTTCCTGTGTGGGGAACCTATTTTCCGATGGCCGAGTTCTTGTGTTGTTTAAAATGTCAGTCATCCCGATAGGCCCCGGGATGTGAAATGTGTGCCCCTGTCTTATATCCTACAGTCGTTTCATATTTGGATCTTAATCATTAAATTAATTAGTTTACATTTCTCATGGGTGTTGATCCTAAAATGTCAAAATAAAAAAAAAATAAATGAAATTATCAATTTATTTAAACGATACAATATAAAAATGTTTCTCTCCAGACTTAGTGAGGGGGCAAGTAGTTTAGATAAAAATACTTATTTATATTGTATTCAATGCAAGAGTTGCAAAGGACATTACATTGGGCAAACATCACAAAAATTAAAAAATTGCGTAGGTGTTCAAACATTCGAACAACACAGCTTAAAATGTTCATTCTAATGAGACTGGCCACCATCTCTTAGATTTTGACAATTGCAGAATTCTGGATGTTGAAAATCATAGGTTTAAACGTAGTGTGTTTGGAGATGTGTTACATAAATAAATTTACACACACTATTTATTTTAAAAAAAGATATAGAAAATCTAAGTAACAGTTATATAGATTTAATTAGTTAATTTATCAATATCCTTCCTATATACTGTTGCTGTCCATTACTTTTTATGTCCACTGTATATTATAGTTGTTAAATTTTAATGTAAACTGTTTCCCTACATTTTATTAAGTTGTCTTTTTCTTTCCCAAATGTTAACACTCGTTCTCTGTTTAGTTTGTTAAAGTTCTCTCTCTTCGTAATTCATTTTCTTATATGAAGTATTGCATTTATATATTTATTTAATAAATTAACACAAACAGGTAACAAACCTAATAACCACTTGTTAATATAATTTTAACTATAAATGCATTTCAAATCTGGAAGAAATAATAACAAAAAAATGGGACTCCATCCTGTCGTGTCGACCCAAACTCCAGCTTTGATCTCACTATAGGAATTATATAATTGAATAACAGATTTAATGTTCGCAAAATCTGAAGTATTTCTTCTTAGAAAACCTAATTTTTTGAGAGCCTCCTTAATATGTTCTGTAAAGGAAAATGTTGATTCAGAAATCGCATCCGAATCTTCTAATGTATTTTTTTGCGTACCATATCTATATTGTTTAATTTGTAATTAAAGATGCAAGGAATTTTCCTCCCTGTTCCAACTTACAACAGCACATTTCTATATTAGAATCAACTTATTGCTCTGGCACTAAACAAATATCTAACTTAAATCATATTGCCAAAGTTACCAATTTGGCATAAATTATCGACGCATTTAGATATTTTAAAAATCCCAGGTAGATCATTTACAAAGATGGTGAATAATACAGGCCTTAAATTACTACCATGAGGTACTCTGGATGATTATTAGAAAAGGGTTCTAAATGTGTGTTCTTGTAAAACACAATTTGTCCTCTATTGCACAATTAGGAATGAAAAAATTAATCGTGTTACAAGAAAAACTGTATCTATGTGTCTAGTTTAAATAAGGGAATTTGGTGATTTTACTTTAAATAAGGCTTCATGAAAATCAGTTTAAATAGCATCTAATTACAATCGATTTTCCACTACTGATGAGACATCATACGAAAACACTAAGAGATTTGTCTTTGTTGATATATGTTGATAATCTCCTGATTTAAATTTAATCTGATTATATGTTTTAAAATATCAAAATATGTTTAAAAATTTTGCAAACAGCAGACAATTTAGTCGATAATTATCCATTTTTAAAAATTGGTATGATCTTTGCTAATTTCCATTCATCAGGAAAAGTGTTACTTTGCAAAGCTAAATTAAAGATATGTTGTCAATGGATCAATCAAAAGCCAACACAGCCTTTATGTCATCAATCAACACCAGGAGAAGCTTTGGATTTTAATTGCATTATTGATAGTCTTATATCCTGATCATTTATCTTACCAACATATCTTCATCACAGTTAGAAGCAAAACCAACAGCTATGCAGTAGCACTATCAGTGTAAGGTTTACCGTCATAATAATGCTCATCAAAGCAAACGAGATTACCTTTACGATGTTTAACAAATTCCAAAAGATATTTGGATTATTTACAATCGATATTTCTACTAAGTAACAATTTTTTTTCTAACCAATACTCATTCTTTTCTTTCAATTCAGTTCCATATGTTCTATATTTTGCCATATTGTAAGGATTTTGCTTTCCTTTTCTATGATATTCTTTTATACGTAAATGATATTTACAATATCACTTGTAAACCAGATAGAGTAGCAACTGGCAATCACACGATCAGCGTAAGGAGGAACACACCGTCTTAGTAAATCATTAACAATATTATAACACAGTTATAGCTTGATTGACTGACAATTGTTTATTGTTTAATTTTACTTTCACTAAGTTTTTTGTGATCAATTGTTTCTGTACTCGCCCTTTTTATAGTGTCCTGAAAGAGCTGAAAAAATATATCACCGAAAATTTGGTATAGAATAAAGGAATTACATATATGGATGATTAGACTTTCTTCATCGTTGAGGATATATTTGGCGTAAATTTGCTACGTTTAATAAAAGGGAATGTTAAATCGAAAATATTTATGACTAACGAAAGAGTAAGACAAGGAGGAGATCTTGGCTCACTATTATTCGTAATATACATAGATGAGATTATTAAAGAAAGTTGATTTATTGAAGATCGAGGCTAGGACCTATTGTATTATTCCATATTAATACATTTCTTTATACAAATAGATTAGACCTTTTAACTAGGTTTAGTAGCCTTTATGGTAAACTTTTTTCCGGCGGATCTGCCCAGGTATTGATTTCAATCGGCTTCTCGTGTATTCTTGAACTAATGGTGAACTGCTCATGTTTATGTAGTTACTGGAAGTTTTAGTAATACCACCAATCCAAAATTTCCAATAAGGTATTGATTGTTTCCAGCGAAATTTGCTGATTTTTCTAAGGAAAATAATAGCTATTTGAATATATATTTTTATTTTTTAAAATAATTTATATTATAAAGTTTTTGGGGTTCAAATAATTTACACAGGTGATATATTAAATAAAAGATAATTTACTTCTATGCTTAAGTCTAATTAAGATAAAATAATACGTCTATGAATAATAATGCTAAATAACTGGAATACTACCAAAATGCATAATAAACTAAATTAATTTTAGTACTACTTATTTGTATTCAATTTTTTGTTTATTATTTACTTACATCGTTTACTTAGTTCGCATATCTCTCTCATTCACTTATCGGCTTTCGCAATCTAACCTTCCAATATAACTGACTTGTCCTCGTTTTAAGGTTTGTTTATATTTGGCGCATCTAGTTCTGGAGCGGTCTACAGTGCATTCACATTAGAAACTTCGATTGCGTATCAATGAAACGCAGAATAGTCTCATATTCTATATTCTGTGAAATAAGTAAGACAAAATACGTAGAATTTAATAAACAAGAAACAATATATGAATTATTTTAAAATAAGATGTAAAAATTGTCTTTTGTGTATCCATCTTTTGCAAAATGAGTACTTGGTTTAACAAGGGAGTACTCGCGTATTAGCAGTCAATTAAATGTACTAAATCTAATAGGATTGTAATAGTGATCACAGTCATTATTTAGGAATTCGAAGATGTGATTTGGAAGAATTAAATCCTACTGTGTTATCTTGGGAAATTGCTCAACTGGATTCCGTAAAGCACGCAGTTGGTAGCAAATATAGTTAATTAATAATTTATTTATAACTTTATTTCAATGCATTTTTCATGACAACTTGTTATCTAAAAACATATTTAAAAAAAATATTTCGTTAACACACTGTATTTCATTATTTTGTGTAAGACTTGTTTTATCAAGAATATTGTGAGATTTGTTTTATTTTTGTTATGTAATAATTTGTTATTTGCAAACCAGGAGATCATTTCTTTTTGTAACAAAATATTTGTATGCTGCTGAATATCAAAAATATTTGACACAATCGTAAAGAAATTTGTTAATATTATTTATGAATTAGAAGGAGTACGGGACCTAAGACGCTTTCTTGAGGTACACCTAATTTTACTAGTTGTATTCTTTCTCGCAAAAACGACATAAATAACCATCCTATAATTTTTATTTTTTATTGAATTATTATTGAATTCTTTTTTCTTGTTTTACTTTTTTAATTATTTTATATTACATGAATAAACTTTCTTTTACTTTACCCCGTGAATACCGTAACATTTTCTTTGATACTAAAATATCATGATGGACACAATCGAATGCATGGCTTAAGTCGCAAATTATCTCAAATGGAAGCTTTATACCCGAATCTAAATCTACTACTTTATTATCAAACATAGAGTCAATTGCAGTTGACGTTGAGGGATTTGCCCGATATCCATGTTGTTTTTAGTTAATACACCATGTTTATTTGAGTGTGATAGCCATATATTCAGCATGGTATATGCTCAAAAGATTTTGAAAAGCTTGATGATAAAGTTAACGGCCTGTAATTAGATAGTTTGATGCTGAACCTTTTTTGTGTAAAGGAACAACACATGTTTTTTTTTTAATCTCGCTTAAATCTATTTTCTTTTGATCAATGAAAATTGATGAGTGAAAAATTTTATAAAAATATCGTAAGAATACTAAAAAACATATTGCTCAAATCTTAGTAATGATATAATTTATTCCATGACATATTATGCAAATTATCAATAAAATTTAAGGTATTATCTTTACTAAATTTTCTACTGAAATACTAAATTTTCTCAGATATTCATTGATTGAAATACAGAATTTTAATAAATAGCATACAATTTTTTCTGCAAAATATATAAATTTCTAATATTTTTGCTAGAGCGATTTATCTTAAATGTACCCCAATTCCGGGCATTAATTCTATTATTTTTTTGAACAGTGGAAATAGATGATTGAAAAGTTTCATAAAAATATCGTAAAAATACTAAAAAACATTATTCAAATCTTAGTAATGATATAATTTATCTCTTGACACATTGTATAATTTATCAACACATTATATTCACTAAAATTTCTACTCAATATTAATTTCTTTCATATATTCCTAGATTGAAATATAGAATTTTAACAAATTTCTTCTGCAAAATATATGAATCTCTAAGATTTTTGCTAGAACGCTTTACCTTAAATGTAACTCAATTGCGGGCATTAGTTCTATTAATTTTTTCTTGATCAATGGAAGTTGATGATTGAGAAGTTTCATGAAAATATTGTCAAAATACTAAAAAACATTACTCACACGTTAGTAATGATATAATTTATTCTGAAATTCATCAATAGAATTTAAAGTATTAATTCACTAAAATTTCTACTAAAATATTCAATTTCTTCAGATATTCGTAGACTGAAATACGAAATTTTAACAAATAACATACGATAATCCATCCAAAGAGCAATTCATTGTATAAACATTGCAAATATTCTCCACATACGAACAACTGCCTAAGAATCATAAACGCGCAATTTGTTGGTATTGATTGCGTAGAAAGCTTAATTTTAGTGTACCAGCGAGAGCATTATATCCACAGAAAGTAACATAAATATCATCAGATAAAATAATTGACATTTTTAAATATCTTTCGGAGAACCATAATTAAATAGACGAGCTAGAAGTTTCACACAGCCCCTCTTATTTAGAGTCGACTAGCAATTGTTAATATACCATCAACAGGTCAACCGTGTGCACACTGTATATGGTTCCTGTTGTAAATGACGACTGCGGAATTATAAAATATTAAATTAAATTGATATTTCAATTTTAGCAGCTTGTTATCGTGTTCCAAGCACAAACTAAATTTATTAGGAAAACTCCAGAAAGGTGTAATGATAAACAACAATAAAAAACAATGACTATGTTGCATCATAGCAAGCGTAATACTTCCTTTACTTCATAATAAATACCAGCTCTTCGCGATGATCATGTAAATTAGTTCTTACATATTCGATTTTTAATATACACAATTTATTACTGTATTTACTATATTAGTATTTCTCCATAAATTATGGCTTACTACCTCTATATCTCTTGAAACAGAACCGGGACACTAGCGCAAAACTTCCGGCAATCTTTTATTTCAAATTGCCCATTAGATTGAAATATCGTTGGAGCTGAAGACTTGACTGTAAAGCTATCGAATTAATTGCTGGCACAGAACAGGATATACGGTGAAGAAATATCTGCGCTTTATTCCTATGTCTTCTATTATCAACTTTATAGATACGGTCAAGTCAGCAAGAATGCTTTTTGAAATTCTATTGGAGCTTTAAATTTAGGAAGATAAGAGATGCTATAATGTATATAGGAAATCAAAAATTAAAGGTCATAAATGCCTCTGTTTTAAATTTTGCTGAATATTTAAGGAGTTTGCCTTGTTATTTTCAGCAATAAAAAATTAATCTATATTAATAATAACTCAGCATATTACAGGCCTTTTTTATTCCAATTACTACTAACAATGTTATAGCATATTTAGAACAATAAAGTCAGGCCAAAAATTTGGCACATTAATTACATTGACAAAATATTTATTTGTGTTTATTTATTTATTTGTTTTCAAGGAAACTGAACTAAGTTTTAATTCATTGCATCAATTTTTTATAATAAAAATGCCATTCCACCATATACTTTTACTATTTGCCAAGAACACGATCATAACGTGCAATTTGATACATATGGGAAATAAGTGTAGATATAAATTAATATAATGACTGACAGCCAGGCTGTCATTAAGGCAGTCTCGAACCCATTAACTAGGTCAAAACTAGTTAGAGACTGCAAACTATCCCTCAATACACTGGCACGAGACAACACGGTGTCTCTGATTAGGGTGCCGGGACATGAGGATATAAAGGGCAACGCAATCGCTGATGAACTAGCCAAGGAGGGCGCTAAGAGACACTTCATGGGTCCAGAGCCCGTATGTGGGATCACTAAGGATTCCGCAAAAAGGGAGATCTGGACCTGGTTAGATAAAAAACTAACAAAAGAAATGGAGGTCGACTGAAGGTGCAACTCCATACACGCGGTGCATTAGGGGATGGGGATGTAGTTTCTCTGATAACCTACTAGACGCAGTAAGAAAGAAGTTAGACCGTTTACTGGTTGCGTCAACTTAGACACCCTGCCCCGTGAAAAAACATCTCTATAACACAGGCCGAGTAAGCGAACCGTGGTGTAGAAGATGCAAACTACAGGAGGAAACGAGTTTACATTGTATGTAATCTGCACTTGTGAGGAACTAAGGTACTTAGGCAGAAGTACTTCGGGAGGAAAATCTATTTGGAGCCCTCGAAGGTCCTCAATTTTCACTGGGCAGAGAACTGGCTTATAGAGAAACACACAAGCTGCTCGAGTGGAAATAAGAGAATCAATAGGGATGGTAAAATGAGCACCTTGCTCAAGTGCCCACCCTAACTTGAATGAATAAATGAATTAAGTGTAGATATACTTATTATTAAGTTATACAGTAGCAAATAATTATTCGTTTCTGGAGTACTTCATAAAAAGTCTTCCTCGTTAAATGGTAGCATAAAAATCATTTTTTATACGTTCTTATACCAGTTCGTTATGCGAGTTTCACATGCCTTAATTTATTCATTTTCATTCACCATTAATTGCCTCGGAAATGCGAATGGTTCCTCTATTTGGATGTGGCTTAGCATATGGGCAAACGATTTTTTTACCTGACTTATATAAAAGTCAAAAGATGACGCATAAATCTAAAGAGAAAGGAATTGGCTAGTAGCTTAAAGTTTAAAATTATAATTGAAACCCCTGTTCTAGGTAAATATATTAAAATATTTTCTATGAAATAAAAATAGACTGATTGATTTTTCGCTATATATTTATATAATTAAATTTAAAAAAATAACAAACATTATATTCTGTCATTTGTCTGTATCAATGAAGGTGCCTCAATATTCTCCATTAGGGCACTGGCACCATTCAACTGGAGTGGTACTCACAAAAGATAAATAATATTTCGTCTAATCGTTGATTAGAGGGTTGAACGGTGTGATAATTAATTACGAAAAAAAAGGAATCATGGTTATACTAGGGTTACTTGAAATGAAAATAATAAAAAAGACTGATATTCACCTTCTTTTATTATATATTTGGTAGCTAAACTTAGAAAATAACAACCTTTATATTTCTGTCACTTATTGTATCAATGAAGGTGTCTCAATTTCTACCATTGTCCTGGCTGGCATCTGGCACCATTCCGTGGGGTGGTACCTACAAAAGATAAATAATATTTCAGTCTAATTGTTGATTAGAGGGTTGAACGGTTGTTGATACTAATTACGAAAAAAAAAAGGAATCATGGTTACACTAGGGTTTACTTGGAAATGAAAATAATAAAAAGACTGATATTGACCTTCCTTTATTATATATTTTGGTAGCTAAACTTAGAAAAATAACAATCATATATTCTGTCACTTATTCTATCAATGAGGTGCCTCAATATTCTCCATTAGGGCACTGGCACCATTCAACTGGAGTGGTACCTACAAAAGATAAATATATTTAGTCTAATCGTTGATTAGAGGATTTTAACGGTGTGATAACTAATTCGAAAAAAAAAGGATTCATGGTTACACTAGGGTTACTTGAAATGAAAATAATAAAAAAGGACTGATATTGACCTTCCTTTATTATATATTTGGTAGCTAAACTTAGAAATAACAACATTTATATTCTGTCACTTATTCTATCAATGAAGGTGCCTCAATATTCTCCGATTTGGGCACTGGACCATTCAACTGGGATTGGTACCTACAAAAGATAAATATATCTTTAGTCTAATCGTTGACTAGAGGGTTGACGGTGTGATAACTAAATTACGAAAAAAAAAAGGAATCATGGTTACACTAGGGTTACTTGAAATGAAATAATAAAAAAGACTTGATATTGACCTTCTTTTCTTATATATGTTTGTAGCTAAACTTAGAAAATAACAAACATTATATTCTTGTCACTTATTCTATCCAATGAAGGTGCCTCCAACTTCTCCATTAGGGCACTGGCACCATTCAACTGGAGTGGTACCTACAAAGATAATAATTTTATAGCTAATCGTTGATTAGAGGGTTGAACGGTGTGTATAACTAATTACGGAAAAAAAAAAGGAATCATGGTTGCACTAGGGTTACTGAAATGAAATAATAAAAAAGACTGATATTGACCTTCCTTTATTATTATTTGGTAGCTAAACTTAGAAAAATAACAAAGCATTATATTCTGTCACTTATTTCTATCAATGAAGGTGCTCAATATTCCCATTAGGGCACTGGCACCATTCAACTGGAGTGGTATCATACAAAAGATAAATAATATATTAGCTAATCGTTGACTAGAGGGTTGAACGGTCTGTGATAACTAATTACGAAAAAAAAAGAATCATTGTTACACTAGGGTTACTTGAAATGAAAATAATAAAAAGACTGATATTGACCTTCCTTTATATATATTTGGTAGCTAAACTTAGAAAAATAACAAACATTAATATTCTGTCACTTATTCTATCAATGAAGTGCCTCAATATTCTCCATTAAGGCACTGGCACCATTCAACTGGAGTGGTACCTACAAAAGATAAATAATATTTAGTCTAATCGTTGACTAGAGGGTTGAACGGTGTTGATAACTAATTTACCGAAAAAAAAAAGGAATCATGGTTACACTAGGGTACTTGAAATGAAAATAATAAAAAAGACTGATATTGGACCTTCCTTTATTATTATTTGGTAGCTAAACTTAGAAAAATAGCAAACCATTTATTTCTGTCACTTATTGTATCAACGAAGGTGCCTCAATATTTCCATTGGGGCACTGGCACCATTCAACTGGGGTGGTACCTACAAAAGATAAATAATATTAGTCTAATTCGGTTGATTAGAGGGTTGAACGGGTGTGATAACTAATTACAGAAAAAAAAGGAATGATGGTTACACTAGGGTTACTTGAAATGAAAATAATAAAAAGACTGATATTGACCTTCCTTTATTATATATTTGGTAGCTAAACATAGAAAAATAACACACATTATATTCTGTCACTTATTGTATCAATGAAGGTGCCTCAATATTCTCCATTGGGGCACTGGCACCATTCAACTGGGGTGGTACCTACAAAAGATAAATAATATTTAGTCTAATCGTTGATTAGAGGGTTGAACGGTGTGATAACTAATTACGAAAAAAAAGGAATCATGGTTACACTAGGGTTACTTGAAATGAAAATAATAAAAAAGACTGATATTGACCTTCCTTTATTATATATTTGGTAGCTAAACTTAGAAAAATAACAAACATTATATTCTGTCACTTATTCTATCAATGAAGGTGCCTCAATATTCTCCATTGGGGCACTGGCACCATTCAACTGGGGTGGTACCTACAAAAGATAAATAATATTTAGTCTAATCGTTGATTAGAGGGTTGAACGGTGTGATAACTAATTACGAAAAAAAAAGGAATCATGGTTACACTAGGGTTACTTGAAATGAAAATAATAAAAAAGACTGATATTGACCTTCCTTTATTATATATTTGGTAGCTAAACTTAGAAAAATAACAAACATTATATTCTGTCACTTATTGTATCAATGAAGGTGCCTCAATATTCTCCATTGGGCACTGGCACCATTCAACTGGGGTGGTACCTACAAAGATAAATAATATTTAGTCTAATCGTTGATTAGGAGGGTTGAACGGGTGTTGATAACTAATTACGAAAAAAAAAAAGGAATCATGGTTACACTAGGTTACTTGAAATGAAAATAATAAAAAGACTGATATTGACCTTCTTTTTTTATATATTTGGTAGCTAAACTTAGAAAAATAACAAACATTATATTCTGGTAACTTATTGTATCAATGAAGGTGCCTCAATATTCTCCATTGGGGCACTGGCACCATGTTCACTGGGGTGGTACCTACAAAGAATAAATAATATTTAGTCTAATCGGTTGATTAGAGGGTTGAACGGTGTGATAACTATTACGAAAAAAAAAGAATCATGGTTACACTAGGTTACTTGAAAATGAAATATAATTAAAAAAGACTGATATTGACCTTCCTTTATTATATATTTGGTAGCTAAACTTAGAAAAATAACCAACACTATATTCCGTCACTTATTGTATCAATGAAGGTGCCTGAATATTCTCCATTAGGGCACTGGCGCCATTCAACTGGAGTGGTACCTACAAAAGATAAATAATATTTAGTCTAATCGTTGATAAGAGGGTTGAACGGTGTGATAACTAATTACGAAAAAAAAAACATGGTTAGACTAGGGCTACTTGAAATGAAAATAATAAAAAAAACTGATATTGACCTTCCTTTATTATATATTTGGTACCTAAACTTAGAAAAACAACCAACATTATATTCTGTCACTTATTGTATCAATGGAGAATACTCCATTGGGGCACTGGCGCCATTGAACTGGAGTGGTACCTACAAAAGATAAATAATATTTAGTCTAATCGTTTATAAGAGGGTTGAACTGTGTGATAACTATTTACGAAGAAAGAAATTATGGTTGGACTACGGTGAAATGAAAATAAGCTGTCTCTGAAATTCTTTTGAAAATCTTAGAGAGTGGTTTTTGTATTTTTCCGGAATTAAAAAAAAATACAATAAAAATATTTGATCTCTCCGCGTTATACCAGTTTTTTAATTCGGGGCAATTGCTTCGGGATATCGTAGTTTTCTACATTTTCAATCAAAGCGCAGTAATAATGAAAATATCTCTTACCATTAGACATTTTGAATTCTTCACAATAACAATGAAAATATTTCTTATCATTACACAAAGGAGCGCTCGGCTCCTCACCTGAATTTTTTCTGAGATCGTAGATTACCACACCATTCGAGTACTTAAAGACGATGGACCCAACACCAGCGCCGCTGCGGTCAATATTAGCCAGTCCTATTACCGTTCACGGGAACGATTTCAAGACTATTGTAGTTATTGCTACTGTCACTATAGGTAGCACATTTGATGTCGGTATTATTGCCGTTATTTATCCCTTTCGTGCTCGTTTTAGGACCCAATCCGCCATCCAAATACTAAATTCTTTTTTAGATCACTTCCAGTAATATTTTGATTGCTTTCACAATAATAATAGAAATAATTGCTTACATTACACAAAGGAGCGCCTCGGCTCCTCACTTGATTATTTTTGTGGGATCGTATATTGTACCATTACCATTCGAGCACTTAAAGACGATGACCCAACACCAGCGCCGCTGGCGGTCAACATAGCCAGTCCTGTTAACCGTTACACGGGAACGATTTTAAGACTCATTGTAGTTATTGCTACTGTCACTACAGGTAGTTACATTTGATGTCGGTTTATATTTGCGTTATTTATCCTTTCCTGCTCGTTTAGGACCCAATCCGCCATCAACTACTAAATTCCTTTTTAGCTCACTTCCAGACATTTTGAATGCTTCACACTAATAATAAAAAATATTGCTACCATTACACAAAGGAGCGCTCGGCTCCTCACTTGAATTTTTGTGGATCGTTTGATTACCATACCATTCGAGCACTTCAAGACGATGGACCAACACAAGCGCCGCTGCGGTCAACATAGCCAGTCCTGTTACCTTCGACGAACGATTTCAAGACTATTGTAGTTATTTGCTACTGTCACTATAGGTAGACATTTTATGTCGTATTATTGCCGTTATTATCCTTTCCTGCTCGTTTAGGACCCCAATCCCATCCAACTACTAAATTCCTTTTTTAGATCACTTCCAGACATTTTGATTGCTTCACAATAATAATAAAAATATTGCTTACCATTACACAAAGGAGCGTGCTTCGGCTCCTCACTTGAAATTTTTTGTGGATCGTAGATTAACCATACCATTCGACACTTAAAGACGATGGACCCAACACCAGCGCGCGCTGCGGTCAACTTAGCCAGTGCCTGTTACCGTTCACGGAACGATTTTAAGACCATTGTAGTTATTTGCTACTGTCACTACAGGTAGTACATTTGATGTCGGTATTATTGCCTTATTTATCCTTTCCTGCTCGTTTAGGACCCAATCCGCCATCCAACTACTAAATTCCTTTTTAGATCACTTCCGACATTTGAATTGCTTCACAATAATAATAAAAATATTGCTTACCATTACACAAAAGGAGCGCTCGGCTCCTCACTTGAATTTTTTTGGGGATCGTAGATTACATACCATTCGAGCACTTTAAAGACGATGGACCCAACACAAGCGCCGCCTGCGGTCAACATAGCCAGTCCTGTTACCGTTCACGGGACGATTCTTTAAGACCATTGTAGTTATTGCTACTGTCACTTACAGGTAGTACATTTGATGTCGTTATTATTGCGTTATTTATCCTTTCCTGCTCGTTTAGGACCCAATCCGCCATCCAACTACTAAATTCCTTTTTTAGATCACTTCCAGACATTTGAATGGTTCACAATAGATAATAAAAAATATGCTTACCATTACACAAAGGAGCGCTCGGGCTCCTCACTTTGACTTTTTGTGGGATCGTAGATTACATACCATTCGAGCACTTAAAGACGATGGACCCAACACCAGCGCCGCTGCGGTCAACATAGCCAGTCCTGTTACCGTTCACGGGAACGATTTCAAGACTATTGTAGTTATTGCTACTGTCACTATAGGTAGCACATTTGATGTCGGTATTATTGCGTTATTTATCCTTTCCTGCTCTTTAGGACCCAAATCCGCCATCCAACTACTAAATTCCTTTTTTAGATCACTTCCAGGCATTTTGAATGCTTCACAATAATATAAAAATATTGCTTACATTACACAAAGGAGCGCTCGGCTCCTCACTTGAATTTTTTGTGGGGATCGTAGATTACCATACCATTCGAGCACTTAAAGACGATGGACCCAACACAAGCGCCGCTGCGGTCAACATAGCCAGTCCTGTTACCGTTCACGGGAACGATTTTAAGACCATTGTAGTTATTGCTACTGTCACTACAGGTAGTACATTTGATGTCGTTATTATTGCCGTTATTATCCTTTCCTGCTCGTTTAGACCCAATCCGCCATCCAACTACTAAATTCCTTTTTTTAGATCACTTCCAGACATTTTGAATGCTTACAATAATAATAAAAATATGCTTACCATTACACAAAGGAGCGCTCGGCTCCTCACTTGAATTTTTTGTGGGATCGTAGATTACCATACCATTCGAGCACTTAAGACGATGGACCCAACACAAGCGCCGCTGCGGTCAACATAGCCGTCCTGGTACCGTTCACGGAACGATTTTAAGACTATTGTAGTTTTGCTACTGTTACTATAGGTAGCACATTTGATGTCGGTATTATTGTCCGTTATTTATCCTTTCCTGCTCGTTTAGGACCCAATCCGCCATCCAACTACTTAATTCCTTTTTTAGATCACTTCCAGACATTTTGATTGCTTCACAATAATAATAAAAATATTGCTTACCATTACACAAAGGGGCGCTCGGCTCCTCACTGAATTTTTTTGGATCGTAGATTACCATACCATTCGAGCACTTAAAGACGATGGACCCAACACAAGCGCCGCTGCGGTCAACATAGCCAGTCCTGTTACCGTTCACGGGAACGATTTCAAGACTATTGTAGTTATTGCTACTGTCACTATAGGTAGCACATTTGATGTCGGTATTATTGCCGTTATTTATCCTTTCCTGCTCGTTTAGGACCCATTCGCCCATCCAACTACTAAATTCCTTTTTAGATCACTTCCAGACATTTTGAATGCTTCACCAAATAATAAAAATATTGCTTACCATTACACAAAGGAGCGCTCGGCTCCTCACTTGAATTTTTGTGGGATCGTAGATTACCATACCATTCGAGCACTTAAAGACGATGGACCCAAACACAAGCGCCGCTGCGGTCAAACATAGCCAGTCCTGTTACCGTTCACGGGAACGATTTCAAGACTATTGTAGTTATTGCTACTGTCACTATAGGTAGCACATTTGATGTCGGTATTATTGCCGTTATTTATCCTTTCCTGCTCGTTTAGGACCCAATCCGCCATCCAACTACTAAATTCCTTTTTTAGATCACTTCCAGACATTTTGATTGCTTCACAATAATAATAAAAATATTGCTTACCATTACACAAAGGAGCGCTCGGCTCCTCACTTGAATTTTTTGTGGGATCGTAGATTACCATACCATTCGAGCACTTAAAGACGATGGACCCAACACCAGCGCCGCTGCGGTCAACATAGCCAGTCCTGTTACCGTTCACGGGAACGATTTTAAGACCATTGTAGTTATTGCTACTGTCACTACAGGTAGTACATTTGATGTCGGTATTATTGCCGTTATTTATCCTTTCCTGCTCGTTTAGGACCCAATCCGCCATCCAACTACTAAATTCCTTTTTTAGATCACTTCCAGACATTTTGAATGCTTCACAATAATAATAAAAATATTGCTTACCATTACACAAAGGAGCGCTCGGCTCCTCACTTGAATTTTTTGTGGGATCGTAGATTACCATACCATTCGAGCACTTAAAGACGATGGACCCAACACAAGCGCCGCTGCGGTCAACATAGCCAGTCCTGTTACCGTTCACGGGAACGATTTTAAGACCATTGTAGTTATTGCTACTGTCACTACAGGTAGTACATTTGATGTCGGTATATTGCCGTTATTTATCCTTCCTGCTCGTTTAGGACCCAATCCGCCATCCAACTACTAAATTCCTTTTTTAGATCACTTCCAGACATTTTGAATGCTTCACAATAATAATAAAAATGTTTCTTACCATTACACAAAGGAGCGCTCGGCTCCCCATTTGAATTTTTTGTGGGATCGTGGATTACCACATCATTCAAGCACTTAAAAACGATGGACCCAACACCAGCGCCGCTGCAGTCAATATTAGCCAGTCCTATTACCATTCACGGGAACGATTTTAAGACCATTGTATTTATTGCTACTGCCACTACAGGTAGCACATTTGATGTCGGTATTATTGCCGTTATTTATCCTGTCCTGCTCGTCTAGCACCCAATCAGGCATCCAACTACTAAATTCCTTTTTTAGATCACTTCCAGACATTTTGAATGCTTCAAAATAATAATAAAAATATTGCTTACCATTACACAAAGGAGCGCTCGGCTCCTCACTTGAATTTTTTGTGGGATCGTAGATTACCATACCATTCGAGCACGTAAAGACGATGGACCCAACACCAGCGCCTCTGCGGTCAATATTAGCCAGTCCTATTACCATTCACGGGAACGATTTTAAGACCATTGTATTTATTGATACTGCCACTACAGGTAGCACATTTGATGTCGGTAGTATTGCCGTTATTTATCCTTTCCTGCTCGTTTAGCACCCAATCCGCTACCCAACTACTAAACTCCTTTTTTAGATCACTTCCAGACATTTTGAATAGTTCTTACCATTACACAAAGGAGCGCTCGGCTCCTCACTTGAGTTTTTTGTAGCATCGTAGATGCCGTACCTTGCTGGGTAACGGATGCGCCATGCTATACTAATGAACTTGTCGTGTTTCAGAACAATGCCTTAGGAGGATCGTGGTATACGTCTGGAACGACACCATCCACACGGACATCAAGATGGAAGCAAATGGGACTTCGTTTTAAGGGTCGCAGACAGGATATTCGAGAGGGTCCAGAACCATCCCAACCTCTCGTCAGACGGTCGCAGAAATAGGACGGAGGGATCCTGTAGCAGTACTGGAGACCTAGGGTGATTACGAAGAAAATTCGATGCAGTCAGCGCTGGGTCATTCATCGCGGGCGATGGAGATCTACGACAGTTGCCACGAGAAGAAATCTACTTTGAATATTTGAAAACTCGGGTACATTGCTAGTTCGACGATGGAGCTGAAGGACAGTTCCTGGTACTCTGTATACAAGGCGATCACAGGTATTTTAAAATTCCCAGATAATTTTACAAGATTTTAGTAAAATAAAAACTTTGTATTTAAAGTTACTACACTCGATTAGAAGAACTATGGACCTTAGTTGAGATTTGAAGAAGGAAGATATCTGCTTTAGAATCCCATCCAGCTTCGAATCAAGACTCTCAGAAGGGACACCGAAGTACATTCCATTAAAAAATAACAGTTTATAGGTACATTCGTTCACTTATTATTTGGCCAAACAAAAACAAATCTTATAAACTAAGAACTTGCAAAATGTTTTTTTTTTTGAATAAATGTTTTTTAAAAAATTGTAAAACAGAAATGTACTTTCTGTGCATTAAAAATTCTATAATTGTTTAGTTTTCTAACTTCTTGGCAAAATAAAGTTAGTGAGATTTATGCATACTTTTATTTCAGTATTATTTTTTTTTTTCGTAACTGGTTTACCTTATAGTTCAGCATCTGATATAAGTGCTATATAAATGATACTCTGTTATTATACACAATGCGGACGGACAAATACTATACACAGATTACAATGGAACTATGCTTTTAATCGTGTATTTATATACCCTATTAGTACCTCTTTCTTTATAAGATCAGTAGTAAAGTGCGAAATTTTAGAAATAATACAGCAATTAAATAACTCATCATCTATTGAATACGACGAAATTCCAGTGAAGGTTCTGAAGTGTGTTGCAGGTATTATAAGTTCTCCACATCAAAATGTTAATGGTTTTATACAAATAGGTAATTTTCCAGACAAATTTAAAATTTCGTTATCCCAATTTACAAACAAGAGAAAACTAATAAAATCACATACCTATCTCTATTCTTCCAGTTCTATCAAACATTTTTCAAACTATTTTAAAGACAGAATTAACTGGCTACTTAATGAAATCAAAGTGAATTACCCCCCACCAACATTGTTTTGTGAATAATAAATCTACTCTACAGCTTTGAAAAGTGTCATCGACGGCATACTGTATAGTTTAAATCGAGGTCTTCAAATAGCTTGCATTGCGTGCGACCTAACTAAAGCTTTTGACCGTTGTAGTCGCACACAGTTCGTCCAAATTAAACACCTACGAGGATAACTATATTAGACATCATCGTTCAGAAATTGTACTCAATAGCTTGGGAATACTTAAGGAATCTAATATGTTGGACCCTCTATTGTTCAGTCTATATGTGAACGAAACGATCTTCCTACGTTTTTGTCCGGTAGTGTGGCGCTGTAGGCGGATGATACAACTATGATAGTTACAGGTCATGATTGCAGCGAACTTTTGAATAATTCGAGAACTGTCTTGCGATAGCTGAACAACTGACTCTTAATGAAAAACTTATCCTTAATTCTAAAAAGACCAAATTAATGATATTCGGGGAAAAAGATAATGACTCTATATAATAACACCGCAATTCAAACCGTTTAACTGTTGAGATGAAATTGGGTTGAGACTTTCATATTTGTAACGTAATATCTAAACTTAATAAGGCTCTGTACACATTAAGAAAAATAAAAAAAAGATGTGTGACATCTCGACTCTAAAAATTATATATTTTGCTCCCTTTTATATTCCCATTTAAACTACGGGCTGCTTTTTGGGCATCAAGTAAAAAAGCTCTGCTCCGATAAGCAATTGAAAGGTGCTCCTAAAGTCATCGGGCTGAAATTAAACCAAATGAGTACTACTGTCATACATACAGTAACTACCCAAAATTAGCCCAATCGATGCCACTTCATTCGAGATATTACCATAAGGGTGGAAGAAATTCAATAATTTTTTTCTTCTCAGGAATTACTTAATCTATCACGTTCAAAACACCTGGGTAAGTATCACGTTGATTTTTTTTCTGCGTGTTAGAAGATGTAAATAAAAAATAAAATCTCTTTGAATGATCTTCGTAGCAGCAATTTGTTATTGTTTATTTTAGGGTTAAAATAGTTTTTCATCCATCAATTTCAGGATTATCTGTGTGTATATATGTTTCAGCCCTAGTAGTCATAAAAGTATCAAAATATAAAAAAGAAAATTATAACTACAAAATAATATTTATTTCCGTATTGAAAGTTATTGTTATTTTTCCTTTTTCAGGGGTGTTTTTTTTTTATTAAATTTAATATGTCAACCTGATTTTTTGTTGTATAGTAATGTATATATTGGGATTTATTATATATTTCATCAAGTTCTTGCCGTGTGGTAGAACAAACAAATAAAAAAATAAGGATAAAATAGGAAAATCATCCATCGGTTTCGGGATTATTTATAGATAGATAGATAGATAGATAGATGGATAATTTTATTTCAAACAGCCACAAAAAACATAGGTGGGTTGAAACAAGTCCAAACAATTTACAAATCAAAAAAAAAACAAAAGTGACATTGACATATATCTATTATATATTAATTCAAAGAACGCGTACTATTATTATCAGAAAAAAATTAAATAAAACTTATATAATTACTAAAAGTTAAATATTAAGTTACAATACAAGCAGAGGTAAATATATTTGTTAGCAGCAAACTCAGAAATTACAGCTTAAAGTAATTCTCAAAATCATAAGGTTCCAAATTAATTAGCAAATTAAAGGTTTCTTTTTTCAAATTAAGACATGGTGTGCAACGGGTAATTATAATTTCTTTGAAATCTTGTATTATGACAATGATCTGGCAGAAGATGTTCGTATTTTTTTTTATATTTGAAAATAAAAATTAAGCACTCATAAATATACAGCGCAACAACTGTAAGTAACCTAATAGTTTTAAATTTCCCACGACACGATTCCCTCAAAGGAAGGCCAAAAATTGTACGTAACACTTGTTTTTGAATTCGAAAAACTCTAATAATACCTGAAGCGTTGCCCCATAGCAGGATAGCAAATATATATGGTAATAAATACATTTTTTTCACAATATTTACTTAGAATTCTTATGCAATAACTAAGTTGATTTAATTTTTTTATCAATGTGTCCAGATAGGAGCTCCAATTTAAGTTTTCATCCATAGTGAGACACAGAAAGGTTACTGACTTACTTAGAGATAAATTGTCATACATCTTGAAACTGTCAATTTCTATATTACATTTTTTTGTATGAAATATTATAATTCTAATCTTGGCTATATTTAGTAATTGATCATTTTCAACACTCCATTGTCTTATACTATGCAATATTTGTTTTACTTGACTTTTTAAAGTAATTAAATCTTTTGATGTTATAAGTAAAGCATTATCGTCTGCATAATTAATATGCATATGCAAATTATTTATTAATATCTTGCACAGATCAATGATATAAATATTATATAATACACTCTAAAAAATGATGGTAAATTTACCTCACTGGTATGTAAAAAAACATATGAAATATAAGGTAAAATTACACCAAAAAGAGGGTAAACATCAGATTACCACAAATTAGGTGTAATTTTGCCTGGTAAACCGACTTTGATGAAAAAATACTTCAATAAATGAAATATAAAACGACTAGTGTCTTGCCGTTATTGGAGGCTATGTTTTCGTTGTTAAGTGATGATACAAGTAAAGTAAGGAAGAGAACTATTTTGGTTTTACTCTAGGATTTAATGACAAAAGTAAAGTAGGTATTAAGCACTTATACATGCAAATGTGCAAGACCGCAGGACGGCAAATTTGAGTTCAATAGTTAATCACAACATTATTTATGTATATACCACATAGTATTGCGGGCATCGCTAGATATCAAAAACCGGTTAATCGATTTTTAGTAAAAATCGGTTTTTAAAATTCAGTTTTTAAAATCGATTTTCAAAACCAGTTTCAAACTAAAAACAATACATATTACTTTTTTAAAAGTGCTATGTATTTTAAATTCGAAAAACCTATTTAAGGCGCAATAATCTGCTTTTAAAAACCGGTTTTGATTTTGAAAACCGGTTTTACCGGTTACAATTTTTATAGACGATTAGTCACTGCATCCAAACTCCGGTTTCACATAAAGAGGCTTCGATTCGCAGCACTATTATCTACATACAATATATTTTTGAATGCTAAATTTATTAAAAATTTTCAGGATAAATCTAAACTTGAAGAAATTGAGGTGAATACATCGTTGATAATATGCTTGGAAGAAGGTATTAATAAAAATATATTTATTTCATATGTTTTTTGCATTTATTTTTTCTTTTCTAGGAAATGTGAAGTCGCATTCTTTATTGGTAGAAAGACAGTTATTAGACCCAACAGATTCATTTCGTTCTTTATTCGCATTACAATAAATGATGGCGGTATATTTTAATTTTCATTTGCAGTACGCAAAAGAGGCTTTTAACACATTAGAAGTTCTGCAGAAGTATTTTTTTTTAAAATATACCCTGAACAGGGCAACAAAAATAAAAAAGCTCCAAATCCAAACTCAAATTGATAAGATTTTTTTAATGTATTTTGTTAGTCAAAATTTATTTTATGGTTACATTCAACTAGATCTTTCTATTATGAATACAACCAATTCTTAGTAACTATTGGCTTTTCTTATCGATCTTTCTCCCAAAATGTTTACTCTTTAAAACATTGCTTATTGAAATTAGAAATTTATTGAAATTATTGTAAACTCTCTGTAATCTAACTAATTAATATATCTTTCAGAAATTATTAAAATTAAATCTAATATTATAAATGGTATATTTTGAATATTTAAGTGGAGAATCTGCATTAAGTTCTAAATGACATAAACATGTCATTAGATAACTGAAACTTAATATTTCTGGATGATAAAACAACCTAATAATCAATTATTTCTAATTTCTTTGTTGTCACTGTGATCTATACATTAAAAAAAAATGTGGTAAAATTACCCTAAAAATAGATGGCAACTGGGCTACCGCCTATTTTTGGGGTAAATTTACACCTATATCGGGGATTTTTCACATACTGGTAGATTATTCCTTGAAGGTGTGGCAATTTCGGAAAATCAATCATATTATTTAAGCATTGCATGCTATTATTTAGACAGAAGAAGACCAAAGGTCTTGTCGAAACACCGCTGATAAGTTTATATACTACTTACCTATTTTTTTTTTTTTTTTTTTTTGGTAGGTGGAAATCCTTAATGGACATCGCCAGCTTATATCGATCACTGAGCGATAGTGTGGGACTCCCTGTCGGTGTGTGCAAGACTGGTATACCCACTAAAACCACCTCTACTAGCCATCCTGTTGGACTTTTGCATTACGAAAGCATGGTCACATTCTCGGTTCTTCTGGCCAGCTCCATACTGCTCACGATCGGATTGAGCATATCATGTATCTTGCGCCACGTCTCCTTAGATGAACTCATGATGGCCACCATATTGACAGAAGTTCATAAACCGATCTCCTCCACAACCTTCCTCCTGGAGTCGTTCCATTGGGGATAATCGAAAATGGTATGCTCTGCCGTGTCCAATTTGCCACAATACATACACTCATCCGATACGTCTTTTCCAAAGCGTTTGGTCTGAACATGCCATGAGCTGTTAACATCGGCTTCATATGGTAACCCCCTTCACGATGCTTGCACTCGCCCAAGCCCAGATGTTCTTATCAGCTTTTTTGTTCATTGAGCCTTATCTTTTTCTTCATCCTAGCGCTCTTGTATGTAATACCTACATTGAGAAGACAGATTGTAGAAATTAGATTATAAATCCCTTTGTATTATATACTAAAATAATTATCGTCAAACGGATAATGTGTTGTTTGTTAATAGTAAAATAATCACATTTTATACATATCACATTCAATGGAAATAAATATTAATATATCTATTGCAGAAATCCTGTATAATGGAGTGGACTACACAAAGAGTAGTATTATTGTCTGCAATTTTATGTGGTATTCGACGCATATCCACTTTCTACAATAAATTTTTATAACGCGTTGTCCTACTCCTTGCTTTATTTATCGTCGAACTTTACCGATGAAACCGACTAATGGATGGCATTGTTTTGCCGTATAAAATTATCGGCAGGTGTTTATTAGTACATCTTTGCTGATGCCTGTTTGTGTGTGACTGTTGTCTATCTTGTGTGATTTATAATTATGAAAGTAATGCATGCAAACGTGGAGCGAATGTGGAGTTGCCACAATGCCACAAACACATTTGGTAAATACTTAATAATATAATATACTTCGCAGTGGATGTTTGTTGTTTGATTTTTTGATAGAAAATTAACCTAACACTTGCGTACTTATAATGGTTTTGTTTTATGTTAATGAGGTAATACACGTTAGAATTTGCAAATTGTCTTATTAGTATAACAGTAGGGGTTTCCAAAAAGTACAATTAAATTGATCCGATCGTGATTTTAATGTTTGGAAACGGAGCTAGATCAAAAGTGTCTGCGTTTGATTCAACGAATCCACATTAGCTGTAGAGTAATCTGAAGGATTTTCAATCACGATCCGATCGATTATTTGCAATTACATAGTGTATCTTCTCTAAACCTTACGTGCAGTTGTCGTTTTCAATTACAGTTTATTACTTACCTATTATACGGTGTTTAACAAGGTAAGTAATAAACTTTCTGTACAATAAATCTTCACTTTAGCATTCCGCGCACACATATTCATTATCGAGATAATTATAAAAAGATTAACTGATTTAAATCATGCATTAACGTTTGCAATCAGGAATATTTTACATTCCTCAGTAATAAAATCAAATTTGCTTTTGAAAAATACAAATAATGTAAAATTAAACCGAGAAAAAGCTTTCCCATTAGATAAAAGAAAAGTAAAATGTTATCGAATACATTCAAAATTTGTATTTATGATTCTCACACCAATAATTAACAAAAATCCATGTCAATATTTCCATTTACCTCTTTTACTAATTCAAATTAATCAAACAACTTATAAACAGATTACACTTCAATAAAATTATATAGCTTTGGGACAGGAAAGATACTTAACTAGTAATAACATTTGTGAACAAATATATAAAAAGAGATATTTATGTAATCATCAAATCGAACATAAAATCAATCATGAATCAGTATGCGAAATTCAAATATGAATGTGCTCAGATTATTATAGCAAATGTCTTTATGAATTAATTAAAATCAATGATGTAAAAATAGAAATCATTTAGAATCAAATACAAAATTAATCATTTTACTTGGATTAATAAAAACTGCGATAAAAATCAAGGAATAACTGTTCAAAAAGGAACAATCCTTGTAGGAAATTGAGATAAGTGTAATTTACAAATTAACGATAAAATTTTTAAACATTATAAAAATAAGTTAAAATAAGATTGTTGATTGATGTACCAAGTGTTAAATACAGTCTTCACCAAATTTAACGCTACACTTTTCAGACTATAGTAAAAAGTTAGGAAAACAAAAGAAAAAAATTGACAACCTGACTGATGTACGATTAAAACATTCAGGCATAAACAGTACGACAATTATTATAATATTAATTATCATGTCAAGTATATTATATAAGATAATACCAAAAATTGTGAAACTTTGTGCAACTAATGTAAACTAGAAATAAAGTTCGTTTTGAAAAATTTGTTACTGAAATCAATATTCTAACTCGGGTGTAGTTGACAATGACTGCATTAATTAAGAAAATGGCGTTAATTCTAAGTCAGCCGGAAACTGAGAAGAATGAACTAGTTGAAAACATTTCTTATCTGAAATAAACTGATTCCTATGCAGTTTAAGTTTAGAGTTGTTTCAAGTTTCTAATATGCAATTTTTTATGAATCGTTAAAAACTTGATGTATAAAGAAGCGGTAGATTTAATCGTAACTGCTATAAAAAACTGTTTAAATAATTATCAAAACTCATTCTCCAGAAAACTAGGATTGTGAAAGATTAAAATGGTAAACAAGGTAAATACTTACTGAAGTAAATATTCCTTTCATTGCACTTTCTTCGAAATCCTCCGATTGTGAAAGAATGGACTTCGACATTTCATATGTTGTACAATCTTCAACTGCAGCCAAATACAGGCGCCAGTGTGTAGTACCTTATATATGTAGATACCAAGGGAAGTACAATTATGGAAAGATTCCATGTGCCCTATTTTCTTCCTAATAATTGTTTTCTGGACATGGCCAAGCTAAAACAAAAATATAAGATTATGTGAATGATAAAGGTCTGTCTATTTCTACTACTGTATCTGAACGTAGGAGAAATTTATTTTGGGTGTAGAATTGCATTACTCACCGCATTTTTTGAGCACCCTTACACTTGATTTGATGCAGCGCGAAATAATAGCCCCTCTTGTAGACCTTGTGGCAAAAAGGGCATACTAGTATTTCTATAGAGAAAACAAAACATGTAGTATAGAAATATAAAGATACACTTATATCACAAAATAACGTATACAAGAATTATAATACTCAGTACTAGATATATATCACCCGGAATAGTTTTAAAAAATGGCGAAGTAGCTTTAATGATACCATTATTGCCTATAGGTTTTACCGGAATATATCATTTTACATAAGCATTTGAATTTGAAATGATAACTGGTCAGAGCATGCTATCTTTTGATGATGTTAGCATTTTTAAAAGCATTATTTTTCTACAAAAATACTGGTTTCAAATAGTTATTTGAAATTCTTCTTTTAAATAAAAAAAATAAACAAAAAAATTAATGTGAGATGAAACAATTTTAATAAATCATTTCTTAAACAGTGGTAATAATTAAAAATGGTATACAGACTTGAATTTAAATTTTGAATGCTACATTCAGTAGCAAAGAGAGATAGTGCTACATACAGATTGTTCTTAGAATTTCTGTAAAGCCAGTAGTTTATATAAAAGAAAATTCAACTCCCTCGCGCAAAATATACTCTTGCTTATTAATTCGTCACTTGGACAGAGTATCTTATTTATCTTTCTATTTGTTTAAGACAAATGTTAAGGTATGATTTATTACCAACAGCTACTAAGGACACTACCAGTCACAAATAATAGTGCCGTCACGCGTTATGCATAAATACATGTGATATGTACTGATGCGCTATCATTGTGACAGAAAGACATTGAATTTCTATGTGCGCAAACTGCTGGCTTTATAGCGATTCTGGGAATCTTTTATATATATACCTTTTTTGCAAGTTAATGCATAGGTATGTTAAAAAAACTTACTTCGGGTTTCGTTATCTAGGCCAGCGGCTTCCAGAACAGTAGGTGTTCCACCGCTGGATGTACTCGCAGTAGCTGCAAAATAAAGTTCACGTTTTCACTTTTTTCAATGGAAAATACTTATATTAGTAATCACATACCTGGGTAGTTGTTTGACCAATTTGCCGGGCCATTCGGATGTGGTGTGTGCCCTGTACCTACAAAGGATGAAATAATTAATTTTTCAGCCCAATCATTAATAATTTGGAAGCATATTTAGAGCAAAAAAAGCGAGGCGTAATTGGTAATCGTTCCATCAATAGAAAAAAAATGCGGTTAATTATAAGGCCTCTTACAGACGACGCGATTAGTTGATTCAAGTAAGTTGTCTGGTTTACTCTCAACTAGTTAATTGTCATTGAAGACTTAAGGAAGCCGCTGAAGCGGACAAGTTGACTTCGTATGAAAGGGTTCATATCAGTATGCTTCCTGCGATTTAGTTGAATCAACTAAACCGCCTCGTCTGAATCAGGCCTAAGCTTCGAGTTGCTTTACGTTTTTATTATACAATGGGAGTAATTTCGTTAAAAAATTAAACAGTAGTTATTTAAGTACCGAGGTATACATATGGTACTTTGTACAATATTTTTTAAAGGGGTTTCACTGGAGTGGTCAACACTTTTTCGACTATCAGTTGTGATTATTACTTACTCCTACGTGCTTGACATACTTGCATTTGCGGTGTCAAAAACTATCATCATGCTTTAATGAAAAATTACGAAATTACTTACTTACATTCAGCGGCCAAATAATAAGGCCACCTTTGTATCAGATTCTTTGTAGTAAGTGAGTAGGTAGGTTATTTTTACCTGAATTAAAGGATTTTATTTATTTTATTTATTTAAAATATTTAACTGCGAAATAGGAACAAATGCAGTGTGCGTTATCGCTCTAGGACGGTAAAGTTAACCTACTGTTGCATTGGCGGGCAGATAATGTTACCTTACAGTCGAATAACTCTTTTTACAAACTAAATGCAATGAAAATAAATATACTGTATAACCGAAAATATAAAGGGTTTCATCTAGATTGACAAAATAGGGGGATAGCAACGGTTATTACTTAGATTCAAGGGCACGGTATACAACTACAAAAAAGAAGTTTTCCAAATTTTTAGAACCCAACTAAAATTAAATATACAACTTGGAATATTAAAGAATAAAATACTTTTCTTATTAAAATATTATAGAAAGATGCCTCTCATGCAGAAACCAAAAAATACATATAATTAGACATTAATAACCTCAGTAACTGGTAATTAGTTAAATATATTATAATATATAAGGAAAAAATATTATCTCTATTATTACACAAATTGAAAAGATATGGAATAAAATAAATAAAATATAAATTATAAATTTCAGAGAAATATTTTTAAATTCAAGTAGACAAGTCCTTTAATTACTGTTGTACCTCACAAATAAAAAAAAATCAAACTTTCATGTATGTTGGTGTTAAAGAAAATCAACAATATGCAACACAAAAAAAATTAAATATATATACTTTTGAAACCCCTTTTGGGAAGATTAAACACCAACAAACACTTACACAACTGAATTAGCATAGTTTTTTACGATCAAATGAAATATGTTTATGTAATCTACAAAAGACTGAGTGGTAAGAAAATTTTCAAAAAAAATTATATACAGGTGTTCCACGTAAGTGGTTCATTAAAAGTTTATGATGTTCTATTATTTACTTATATTTGAGATTTTGGCACCATTATCTGTTCGATTGGAACTATAAATTTGAAATACTTTAACCAAAATATCACTTCCGGTTCACCGGAAATGGACGTCAACTTTGTTATTTTAAATAGAATGGTATAATTTTTTATTAATTTTTGGATTCTACGACCATAAATACATCAGTTTTCATTAGCTATTCCTAGAGCTACGTGTTGCCGTTTTTGAGTTATTTAAGTTTTTCTTTTTTTTTAGTCATAATCATTGCATCATTGAGAAATAAATATCTCGGTTAATATTGGAAGTAGAGACTCCAAATTTGTTATGTTATGAATGTAGATATAACCCTAAGAAACGGTACACACACTTTACATTCTAACATACAGGGTGTTCAAAACTGAGGAACAAATTGACATATTTTCAAATGGAGAAAACTCAATTGTTTTAAATAGAACAGCCTGTATTTTAATTCGAAATTAGGAAGTAAATATCATCCCCTATCACTTTATATCAGCATTCACTATACCAATCTTTAATAGATTTTAAAATATGAGCTACTTTTTGTTAAACAGACTAAGTAGCCCTATCTTTAAATGTTTGTAGCTGGCTCTGAATGGGATCAATGTCAAATTCATTGACTAACCATAAGTGTTTATGTATATCATCGTAATTACACTTTTGTACAATGCAATGTTAATAGAAATGTCTATTCGAACAGGGACATTCTTGTATGGTTATTCAAAGAATAATACATGAATTTGACATTAATCCCATTCAGAGGCAGCTACAAACAGTAAAAACATTTAAAGATCGGATGTTCCTTTAATTTAAATTTAGTTTGTTAGCAAATATTTTCAAAAGATTTGGCACATTATTGACGCTTTGTGTTTATGTATTTACTTATTTTCAGAGAAACTCAACCGAGTTTTAATTCATTGCATCAAATTTTTATAATAAAAATACCATCCCAACATATACTTTTATTATTTGACAATATTATTCGAGCATAAAGTGCAATTTGATACATATAGGAAGTGAGTGTAGGTATATTATTATTATTATTATTAAGTTATACAATAACAAGTAATTATTCGATTCTTAACCTCTCCATAAAAAGTTTTCTTCGTAAAAAATATTTTATATTGACGAACGAGGCGAGAATCATATTTCTCCTTGATTTTCTTATTTTTACCACTAATGAAGTCGGAAACAAAAATAAAAAAAGTCGAAAGATGATCATAAATTTAAAGAGAAAGGAAGTGTCTACCAGCCTAAAGTTTAAAATTATTATTGAAGTATATATATTCAAAATATTGCTCTTTAAAATTTATTTCCGAATATAATTTAAGATAAGACTTTTGTTATTTTTATCTTTTATTATATAACTCAATTCTCACTTCAACAAATAATGTAATAATATTTTACAAACATAACCAAAAATAATTTTTTTCACTTAATTTTTCGCTTATTTTTTAACGATTTCGCGAAAAGTCGATTGAAGAGAACTAATTCAACTTGATTTTCTATTAACGATTTTGTTTTTTTTTTGCCAAGAACGCAAACGGAAAAATAAAAAAATAGAAAAAATACTGATATTCACTTTCCTTTATATATTTGGTAACTAAATTTAAAAAAAAAAACAAACTATATTCTATCACTTACTTGTACCAATGAAAGTGCCTGAATATTCTCCAGTGGGGCACTGACACCATTCAACTGGAGTGTTACCTACGAAAGATACACAATATGTAGTTTAATCGTTAATAATAATTACGAAAAAAAAAAATGTTGGACTGCGGTAACGTATTTGAAATGAAAATAAGCCGTTTCTAAAATTAGTTTGAAAATCTTAACGAAAGTGGCTTTTGCATTAAGGATTTTAATATGGAACAAAGCGGAAATCAAAATTTTTGAAAATATGAGGGGTTAAAAAAAAAACCAATAAAAATATGTTTTTTTTTAATTCGGGGTAATTGTTTCGAGAAAACGTTATTTTCCACATTTTAAATCGAAAACCGAAAATGATAATGATAATGAAAATGTTTCTTACCGTTACACAAAGGAGTGCCCGGCTCGTTATTTAAATTTTTGGTGGTGTCATAGATTACGGTCCCATTCGAGCAAGTAAAGACAATTGAACCACCGCCAGTACTATTGTAGTTAACAGAGCAAGGAACGGTAACGGAACTACAAGTAGCACTGGTGTTGGTATTATTGACGTTCTCTATCCTTTCTTGCTCGCTGAGGACCCAATCTATGACCCATCCACCTAACTCCTTGTCTAAATTGCTTGCAGCCATTTCGGAACTCACAACTTCACCACTTGATGAAAACTATTGCAAATAGAATCAATTTGTAGCTATATATATGCTTCACGCAAATGACTTCGAAGAAAAGTAATTAGGCTTGACTTATTAAAGAGGGTTGACTCTTACGGGAGTAATTAACTTTGGGATAATCATTTGCATAAGTAAGTATTATTTATATAATAAATTAGTGGAAGCGATCATGATGTTGAAACGGGACTGTATAATAAAGGCCATGATTCTCATTGAAAAATTCCTTAAATTTCTTGGCACATTTTCTTAAAAAGTATGAAACCCATATAAACACAAAATGTGTACAAAAATTTGGATTATATTTTGAATAAAATCTATATTATAAGTAAAAAATAAGCTAAAATACACAAACGCAATGACAAGAGAAAAGTAAAATAGATTAGTTTTTTTTTTCAGTAGAAAAAATTGAATAAAATCTATATTATAAGTAAAAAATAAGCTAAAATACACAAACGCAATAACAAGAGAAAAGTAAAATAGATTAGTTTTTTTTTTTTCAATAGAAACTAACAATTTTTCAGCAGATTATTTCTTTTCCTTCTGTTTATCTAAATGTAGAATCCTTTTTTTTTTCAAAAAAAAAGTGTAAAAGTTGAAACGGTGGCTCAATGTTTATGTTTCTTTTCAACAATTTTTGTATCACATTAAATTACTTTTAAATAATTATAGGCAATCGAAGATGCAGGAAAACGGTACAACGAATAAAAGAATATCTTCATGCTATAGAAAAGCTTTCAAGTAATTATATTTTTTTCTTATGTTTTTACGTGTATTATAGATATAATAATAATAATCAATAAACAACTCTACTTATATATTTTTTTTTGACAATTAATGGTCTAATAATATAACAATATGAATTGTAAAAATTGAAATTACAGATACTCTGCATAAAATAATAAGTTTGTTCGCGTCGCATGAACTATTTGCACTTTTATGCACTTTTTAGAACTTTTGTGTGCGAAAGTGCATAAAAGTGCAAATAGTTCATGCGACGCGAACAAACTTAATCTAGTTATTGTTTATTGGCCATATATAATAAGACGCTTATTTTTTATGATAAATTTAGCATTATTTGAATTTTTAACATTTACCTAATTATCGTTAAATCTAAATACTAGCCAATTGAATCCAAGAGATAGATATTTTAATTTAAAACTCATTCAAACCGCAAAATCTGCTCTGCTTCTACATAGTGTGAATAAGGTCAATATTTGCTTACACTTTATTTATGAAAACTATATTATTACAAATCATTCCAGCCCCGTGCTACACCTAAAAGATACCACACGAAGCTACCTATTCTAAGTATTATACGGATTCCATAACAATTGAAATGTTCCTACTCTAACTAAATAATTTCCTTATGATTCTTAATATTTGCCTACGGGGTTTCGTTTAAGAAGCTCGTGACTGTACATATGGACGTTGAAATGTACATAGATTTATATTTAATCTGAATCATTAGGTATGGAGATTATTTTATTTTACCTGGACCTATCACTTACCTCAAGTTGCATATTAAGGATGAATTAATAACTAGAATGGGAATATAATCCTACTAATGAATGTCAAGAAGAGAAGCTAATTACATATGCCATTAACTCGAAAGTTGTATTAATCACTGTATAACAGAAAAAAATGTATTCTTTAGCAACAAAAATACAATAATTAAATCAAAACAAGAAAAAGAAGAAACCAGTAAAAATAGATAAAAAATATTTCGTAATTATATTTGATTATGCCAAAAATAAATGTCCTTGGAAATTTTTGATATAATACTTACAAATTGTTGATTTTTTGCTTTATATAATTGCTCGGATATAATTTATTTAATGGTTAAATTAAAGAATTATATGTCGCTTTTAGTAAATAATATTCTCGACCTCTGTTCCTTTTAGGCATAAATGCATTCCGTCGGGCCAAGACACTTTTATGCTGCCAAAAGGACGAAAATTTTAACAGATTATTTTCCTACGTAGAATTTAAAAATGGAATCATATATAGGACGTTGCAAACTTCTCCTAGACCCCCCATCAGAAACTGCACTAAACTGGACGTACGTTTCGATAGCAAAGCTATCATCATCAGCAGATACACTGAACTGAACAACTACACTAAAACTACCCTAATTTATACCTAATAAAAACAAAATAAGAATTAGAAATGTGAGTACTTTAGAAATTAGTGACAGGCAAAATAAGAAATATGTTGAATTACCATTTAATCCAAGTTACACGAAAGGTCTACAACATTTTTTTTTCTAAATTCAATCTTGACATAGCAACTACTTCAAATAATAGTCTTACAAATATTTTAAGTAACCCGAAAGATCAAGTAGATAATTTGTACAAATCAAATATTTATAAAATATCTTGTAAAGATTGTGCTCATGTATATATTGGGCAAACTAAGAGATCAATTAAAACGCGTTACAAGGAGCATTTGGCTCATCTTAAATTTAGGAGGCTTGACAAATCTAGTGTAGCCCTACATATGCTTAAAGAAAACCATAAAGTTGACAATATAAAGTTAGTTAAAAACGTAAGCAACTATGTGCAATTAAATAGTTCTGAGGGTTTGGAAATATATAAAAACAAACATATTTTAATGAATTCAGATTTAGGACCCTTAAATTCTTGTCTTTATAGTACTTCTACCATGACCTTTTGTAGGTATAAATTAGGGTAGTTTGAGTATACTTATTCAGTTCAGTGTATCTGCTGATGATGATAGCTTTTCTATCGAAACGTACGTCCAGTGTAGTGTTCCAGTTTTTGGTCAGGGGTCTAGGAGAAGTTTGCAGCATTACCAGTACCACAGTTTGGAGTATTTCTGTCATATATAGGACGTCCTATTTAAAATAATGAAGTATTATTAAATTTAGGTAATTTTTTCAGCTGGCGGCACTAGATACCGCCGGATGTTAGTTCTTTACTATCAAGCTACGAGGAAACTTTTTTCTCTTGCTGTACCATTCATAAAGTGTTTAAAAAATATTCCATTAGTTTCTGGGTGACGCATTTTTGGCTGCAGACAGTGTATATCATGAATAAAAAGCATAATTAAAAAATTAGATGGCTCGTATTTTTTTTTTCTAATCAACGGGACTACCTATGTAAACATAATTTAAGTGAACAAGCCAGAAAGACTAGAAAACCAGAAAAAAAAGAGAAAGTTTGATGCTGCACAGCCCAATGAGGAAACTATTATTAAAATTAGATAACTATTTTTGCCTACTCAATTTTCAGTAAGTACGTAGAATAAAGCTTATAGTAATCCATACTAATTATCTATAGCTTGTCATTAAGTGTGCCTTTTGTGTTTCATTGCTGTAAAGAAAAATAAACATTCTAATAAAGAAATATTATTCCCAATAAATGAAAATATGTTTACTTTTTATTTTCTCCTTTTCTTATTTCAAATATGTTATTAAGTTTTCTCTAGAGATTAAAAATAATATATTGTTAAAATTTTCGTTCTGTTTGGCAACTATTTATTCTCGCATGTTTTTGTATATTTAGTTTTTTTATTGAAAAATATGTTTTGGCCTAAATGGTGCAGAGATAGAGAATGTTATTTTCGAAAAGGAATATATAGTTCTTTAATTTAACCATTAAAAAATTTCTATCCAGGCAATTAGTGTGAATATCAACCATTTATAGGTATTATATTAATTCAAAACTATCTAAGGGCATTTTTTTTTGTTGAAAAAATCAAATGCAGTTAAGAAACTTTTGAGACATTTTTACTGGTATATATTCCTTTTCTCGTCTTAATTTAATTCCTTGATGATTATTGCTAAAGGGTATACTTTTTTCTATTATACTTTCTATTATAATGTAACTTTCGAGTTAATGACATATAATTAACTTCTCTTCTTGACTTTTATTAGTAGGATTATATACCTATTTGTATTATTAATTCATCATGATCTTTAATATGGAAGATTGAGTAAGTCACAAGTCCAGGTAAAGTAAAATAATTTACATACCCGACGATTCAGGTTAGATATAAATCTATGTACATTTCAACGTCCATATTTACAGTGATGATCTTCTTAAATAAGACCTCTGTAAACAAACATTGACTTTATTCGCGCTATGGAGGAGCAAAGCAGATCTATATGATAGGGAAAGTATCGCTTCGATTACAGCTTTATTTTTTATTTTAGGAAAAAATCTTTCTAATCAATGCTGCGTAACCTAAAAGTATTTTGGTATGTACAGGGTGCTTTAAAAGTAGGAAAACGCATTTTAATCCGCTGTTTTAAAAGAAACACTCTCTATATTATTCCATTTTTAAATTCACCAAGAAAAATAAGATCACTTTATATAGCTACCTTATATCTATTCGTGAAAACAGTGTTGTTATTTTTGATTTTGTAAAGAAATACATATTTGTGTCTAAATATCATACATACATACTTAGCTGATACCCTGATATTCCACCTTTTCGTTTTGACCTATTTCAAACTTTAGTCTATAAAATAAAGTTTATTATTATTATTATACAACTGTAAGACTAAAATCGATATAATTATATACAGGTGTCCACTATAGTCCTGAACATTTGCTTAACTTTAACCCACGGTAACTTGATTTTTTTGTAAATATCAGGCAAAACACTTTTAATTTATATTAAACGTTTATGTTACCTCACGCATTTTGTAGATAATTAATTATTTTAAATAAAACTAAGGAATTTTTCTGTAATTTTCATTGTCATTCGTTCTTCTTACGTCTCAGTAATTGTTTATTTACTTTCTTATTTATTTTATTACTTAATTACTTAAATAGCACAACAAAATGTGTCCCCAATGAAAAGTATTTACACGTAGCAATCATCTTCAATTATCAAAATTTATAGCAAATGTTCAAAAATACATCCTGTTTCTGTTAAGCATATTTCTACCCTCTTTTGCAAATTTTGGGGTAGTTCTTCACTAATCCTACGAAATGGATAGAAATGTCTCCCTCATTCTATTCTTCTTATTTTCCTATGCGGATAACTATTTTTTATATACAAGTTTCCTTAGGTACCCCTCAAAAACAAAGAAATCATAGAAAACGTATAACATAAAACAAATTATTTTTTGACAGTTTTGACTTTTAATTATTACGGTAAAACAATTACCATAACCTATCAAATATCGATAATATTCTTTTTACTAATCATAACCGAATGTCATTAAATTTATTCCTATTTAAAAAAAAAACGTACTTACTAATTTGCGGCTTCATTTAGTTATACCGCGTTTGCATATTAAGCTGACTTCAAAATTAATGAAAGATTCATGGAATTTATTTAAAAATAATCATCCAACGTAAGGGTTAATTTAGAATAGGCTGCTATTTAAAAAAAATCAATTTACCGTGGCCTAAATTTGAGCAAATGTTCAGAATTATAGTTGACACCTGTATATAATTATATCAATTTTAGTTTCATTGTTGTATCAAACTAACTATGAATGTATGGTATTTAAAATATGAATATCTGAAATAAATGCATATATAAATTACATCGCCTTAACCGAAAGCTTGCAGCAGCCCTTTTTCTAGAAAAAGCGTAAATAACACCGTTGTTACATACTGGATGAGTTTGTTATCTCTAAAACACTGCATCAAATCAAAAAAAAAGATCTTAATAAGATGTTTTATATTGTAGGGGGCTCACTGAATGGTGGCGAACTCGATCCCCCACCTCACCCCTCACAAGATGTAAATCATTTCAATCCTTTCTTGTAATATTATAGCCTCCATTACTGTTCAAATATTCAACACTAACTAATTTGTATTGGATTAATAATCAATAATCTAAATGGGGATCGGACAATGTGTAAGTATTCACAGCTTGTCAAGTACTGAATAAACTACGGTTTTGTATCGTTGAATAGCATTCCAATTGTGAATAAATAAATGTATCGAAGTGAAGGGGCACAGTTTCGAACCCATGGCTTTTTAAAATGTTAGTTTATGTTAAAATAAAAAAAACACAAAATCATGTTTGCTTGCTTCTCTTTTTTGTGTATTTTTTCTAGACGTTCACAATCATGTTTTTTGCGATTACAGCGCAATCTGTTACGAATCGAAAAAAGTTTCAAACAAAAACTACATACTTGATGGCGTAGAATCCGAATTTGCAATACAAAATGGGGGTTCCCATTTAAGATTTCTAAGTTGTCCCCCCTCCCACTGTGGGAGGTGAGGTGGGGGATCGAGTTTGGCACCATTCAGTGACCCCCCCTACATTATAACAAATCTTATTACGATCTTTTTTTGATTTGATGGAGTGTTTTAGAGATATTCCGTTGTATCAAGATAAAAAAACTCACCCTGTATAGTAGCTCATATAAAGTAATGTTGTTTTTCTTCGTAAAATTTAAAAAATGGAATAATATATACAGTATACATTTAAAATAACGGAGCAGGTATACGTTTTCCTACTTTTGGAACACCTTGTATAGTCAAAGGTGTTTTACGTTATGCAGCATTGAATTCTGTAAAATATTTGTATAAGAGGCATTTTAGAAAACCAAAAATAATGCTGTAATCACAGATCCAGTCTTCAAAAGGACAGGCTGTACATATGTGATTTTTTGAGAAGTTCATTTTAGTTAGTATTTTTTCTAATTTTTCAATTAAAAATTGTTTCTTGTAATTTATAATTCTAAAATGCAAGATTAATTTTTCAATCACTATGCAAGAGCAAATAAGACAATTTAATTAGAACTGTGACAAAGGTTATATAGATATCCGAAAGAAAGCACGTGGAAGTTTATAAAAAAAAAATTCCTTTGAGAGAATTGACGAATTATCGGGAGAAAAAAATTAACCAGTAAAAAGATTGCAAATATTAATAAAACATAAAAATAATAAAGATCTAAAAGGAGACCGCACGAATCTGCAAATTATTGCTTCTATTTGCTTTTAGTTACAATTTTTTTTTGCCTCATTCTTTTGTATGCACCGTTTAATTTGAATGAAATATACTATAGCATTTGGATCCATGGAGATAAAATTTCCATTAAAGCATCTGTTATTTCTATGTATTAATTTGCTACGTTTCGTTGTTGATTAACAGCTTTATCATGGCGCTATATTATTGAATTAACAACGATTCATATCTGTAATAAAAAAAAACAATACTTTTTAGTTTTTTTTTTCAGTAAATATTTATGAAATTTTTACCTTATCGAGTTTTCACTTAAATTGCCAATTATTCAAAATCAAAAACTAGATCAAGTTGACATTACACACTTATAACATTTAAATACTAACGTTAAACATTATTCACAAACCAGACGCTAACACACATATGTGAAAACTCGAATAAGGTACAAGTGTTCGAACAGATAAACAACTTTTTTTCAAACGTGTGAGGTTTTTACAAATTTTAAGAAAACAGATATTTGGTTATTTTTAGTACGGAAAATTTAAAATTACACAAATTGAAATTATCAATCTAAGGAACATTGAATGACATAGCAAAAGCAAATAAATGTTGACCTTAATTGAATACATGTCAAGTTAATTTTATTTAAAAAGACAACAGGTTAATATGAAAGAGTAAGATGCAGGCAATCATTTATAAAATTAAATTATTATATGTATATAGGTACTACATTGACATCATCTCCTCTCTGAAACTAATACTATTTTTATGGTTTTTTATGTTGAATATTTCATTAATTAATCTTTTTTGATAATTAGTTTCTATTTCTAAAATTTTTAGCTTCCCAAAATTAAAATCATGGCCTGTATTATCATTGTGATGCCGATGAATTTGCATTTTTAGTTTTAATACTATATTTATGTGCATGTATTCTTTTCTTTCAGTGTTGTTTAGTTTGTCCTATGTAGATACTATTACAGATGTTGCAATGTATTTTATAAATTGTATGCGTTTTATTTAAATAATTTAGTTTTTAACTTTTCCAAGTTGACTCTGTGTGAGTACATGATCATGAATTAAAAATCAGGTCCAAATCCCAAAAACCCTTTTTATTAATAATTAAATAATGGCGACATTTTCAGGCCGAAGAGTAAATAAAACAAAAGGATTAAGTCAAAGTATAATAATACTTTGATTTAATTGTTCAAAATATTGAGTTAAATTGATAAAATAGTGAAGATATGATAAAATTGTAAACGGCACGAAAATACTAACATATTAAAATTAACTGAATGCAGTCAAACAATGTACAGAGTGCATTTGACTTACTCTTTTTGTTTCATTTATTCTCTGGTCTAAAGATGGGTGGTTTAACCACTTGCAGCATGTTACCTGGTTTGGATCTGATTTGCAATTCACCCCTTTTATCGTTAAATTAGTTTGTGCCTTACTAAATTATATGGTTTTAATAAATTCTCAATATTTTCTGAAATTTTGGGGAAGTAATTAAATGTCACCTCATGCATTGTTATTATTATTATTGTTAAGTTCTTTATAATTAGTTATGTTTTTAATTCTATTGAAGCTATTTTTAATGTATGTATTTAGTTATAGTGTTTATAGAATGATAATCATTCAATGATTAAATGCATGCCCATTCATGCAATTATAGTGGCTATCGTCAACATTTACAATTAGGTGTTCGAAATTGAACATATTTGTAGATGGAAATCGACTAAATTAGCAAATTTCTTCGCTAACAAGAGTTTAAACATCTAAATACACTCGCCCAATCCCTCATACGTTACGCATATATACAGTCGCATAGAGAATGCAATTAAGGACCGCGCAGCTACACTGATGAGCCCTAGAGGGTGAAACGCGTCTGTAGATTGCGGTTTTTAATTGCAAAATTATCAACGAACTCATTGTTTATAGAATAGTTATTTTTTTCAATATTGATTTGATTTTGTTAAGATTTTTATTTTCACAGAAAGCATGACAACGATCTATACTAATCTATTGATGATACTAACCTTGTACTTAATAATAATAATAATAATAATAATAATAATAATAATAATAATAATAATAATAATAATACCATTTATTTCAACATGCAACATACAGCAAAAGGTATAAGCTATAAATAAGTCAAACATACAAAAAACGAAAAATGAAATTAAATTATAGCTTTAAGACGTAAGAAGGAAATCGTCCAAGGCATAGCAGCTTAAATTAAGCATGTATTTCTTAAGAGCCTTTTTAAAGAGATAAAAGATTGATATACACTTAATAGGAGTGATAGAATTAAAATTTAAATATATTCCTGAGTTGATAGCTTTAAAATACCAACCTGTGGTTGTAGCTTCATTCTTACTTATTAAATTAATGTCTATAAAGCTAAAACTATTCATACTATTTTCATTTTCTACTGTCAATTGCAACCTAGGGTGAAACAAGTTGAGTGTTTTTAATATTAAATCTTTTTTATCTTCTGGTACTGTGAGAACGCAATCGTCGACCTATCTTTACAAAAAAAAAATATGTATATTATTATTCTTTAAATTGTTTAAAATTATAAATTTTTAATTTTTTCATTCTTAAATTAGCAATAGCTGCCGAAATGCAGGAACCCTTAAGGTCTGAATTCGGTGGTGTGTCTGGCGACTGCGATTGTAATTGCATGATTGCTTTTATGTATTTTATATAACGCATTCGTGTAGGAATATATTTAAAGAATACAAAATATTAACACTTACAAGTTTATATAGGTATATTGGAAATGTGTGTATATATTTTTAAAAATATGGACAAATTTGTTAGAAATGGTGACATTCACGATTACAAGACAAGATCGTATGGAGATTTTCGCATTCCTTTTGCTAGATTAAATGTAACCAAGAAGTCACCAGATTTAAAATTATTTAACGCTTTACCTGTCCGGATTAAGGAATGAAAAAATATCAAAAAAGTTAAAACATCTATAAAGGAATATTTATCTAAAGGTGCTTTTTATACTTTGGACGAATATGTGTAGACCAATATTTCGCAAACGCAGTCGCCAGATGCACCACCGAATTCAGACCTTTAGAAGTGCCAAATCTCTGTTTATAAAACTTATTTTAAAAATTAAAATATGATTTTTGTAAACAAAATTTCAATGCAGTAGTAAATTCTTTTAAATTTAATTTGGTATGTAACTTTAACTCATTCCACCTTTCGTGTATACAATCTAATGCCAAATCAGTGAGTATGTTTGTACACACAAAAAAATCTATTATCAATCTGAATATTTTTATTTATTCAAAAATCGGAACTTAATATATATTTAAATGAAGTAAATCTTGTTGGTTAGAACATTGTTATTGTTGTAAGGAATAAATCTATGCAATCATAGTGAGAAAGTCTGTAGATTCAAAATAAAATCCCTTATACGTTTGGTATAATGAATTACTATATAAAATTATTAAATGTTTTGTACTGAAAACATGAAATATCAAATTGAAATTACCATAATATTGAAACATTTGAAACGAATTTTACCCCACCATTTATTGCACTAAACCTTATTTGTCATTGGTTCCCTCTTTTTTAGAGGGGTGTAGGGGGTTTAGCATATACATACGCTTTGCTTGGCGTCACTTTTTGATTGACTAGCGAATAGTGTTGTTGGTTGTGAGTGTAAGTAAATCTAAATGGATGCCCCAGCCGTTTCACAGCTACTTAGAGAATGGGGTGGAATGGGGTTGATGCACAGATGCTACCATTAAAATATTCGAAGGTAAATACGTACGTGTTATCGAATATTAAAGAATTACTGGCTTAAAAAACTTTGAAATATTATTTAGAGTCAGCGCCATTGTGTCGATAATATATGAACATGGTAGGTGTGTAGATTAACAAACATATATAGGTATTTACTAGTTATTAGTTTTCAGTAGACAATACCAGCAAATTATTGCACTGATTGAACGCCGACTAGATACCAGGCCCAGGCATTGAGTGGGAAGTATCCCGAGAAAACCGATCGCAACGACGGATACGCATAACATATATACCTCTACGCATCAATATCCCGTGCGCACTCCTGGAGTACCCCGATACACTATCTTCTCCCAAACATTGTAAAACTATGAAGTAGGACAATAAATTTATTTAATTACATAATATTTCTTTATTTATTAATTTTCCCCTACCGAGGCTTTTTGGTGTTACAGACACAAAATTAGTAGGTAATTATTACCCTTGAATAGTAGAAATGCTTACATTAAGCAGGTAAGTATTATCAGTTCAATATACTTATATTTTGGAAGAAAATAATGGCAATACTTCAAATGATACTTTTATATACTTCTATCAAATGTACATAAATTATTAAGGCATAAATATCATAGTTTCCAGTTGAGAAAATCTATTTACTCAAATCTAAAATAATTATTCTTGTGGTGAAAATATTATATGTTCATAATGATTTTAGTTTATTGATTACATTTGAACTAAAAAATTGTTTCGTTTAACAAATTCACGGGTTTGAAAAACTGAACAAATTTTATTCTCAATATAAATACATCATCTTCTTGCTTATATAGGAAGTTATGTTATATTCAATGTGATGCACTTATATTCAAATTGAGTAATTATTTTGTGTGTGTATATGTACAATGATATTACATCCGAACTAATGAATTTATGATTTTTTTGGTATTAGAGAAATCGTTGAGTGTTTACTTTTTCCCCAGAATTTTGTTAATTATATTTGTGAACGTATGTTTTAATGTATATAATATATAATATTCTAATTGATTGAATATTTTTATATAATATAACATTAGAATGAATAACTTTTAGGCATCTTGGAAGAGCTAAAAAAAGATTGTCTGCTTTTTTAATAGACATCATGTGGGAGAAGTAATTACAAAAATTCAGTATCATCCAAATCGAAAACTAATAATCGGAATCATCCGATTCCGAATCGGATTCTAATAATAGGAATCATCCGAATGTTTCAATAATCGCAATCAACGAATATTTTAATTCGGAAACTCACTACACTAATCCAATCTATCACCGTACTGTTGTGTGGTGTTCTAGATTGCTAGAACACAATCTATACTTCTACGTCCAACGTTTTACTTTTAAAGGGTCTGAAGCGAATCCATAAAACTTTACTGACCGCACAACGTTTAAATTTAAATTTCATTCCCTCCGATATTAGATTACCATCTCCGACAGTTTATGCGTCGATGCAAAATAGAGGGCGCTCCTCTCGCTTGATTCAATAGCGCCGTCCGTCTTCGAGTCCGTTTAGCCTCAGGGAAAATGGAAGAAAGTATTCTCCTTTCAGCGCTTTTATATTTACCGGCCGACACGCTGGGGTTTGCGGTTTTGAATTATGCAGATGGAATTCGGCGCGCTATCTATCAATTGCTTACGCCGGGGTTGTTTCCATTTCCTCGTTGTTTATTGCGAGGGGAAGGCAAGAGAAATCGACTGGAAACAACAGCGGTGTAGGAGATATCTAATTTGTTACCGTTCATGACCGCAGACGGTGAAGTTTTCGTATGAAATTCGTATAAATAGTTCGAAATCTCTGGAGTATAGAGGATGTTCCACGTAAGAAGTTCATTAAAAGTTAATGGTGTTCTATTATTTACTTATATTGGAAGTTTTAGCATCAGTATCTGTTCCAACTATAAATTGTGAAGTACTTTAACCAAAATATCAGTTCCGGTTGACCGGAAATGGACTAAGTACTCCCCTTTGTCGCAATCCTTACTTAGTTAAAAGTTCTTCCGACTGCTTTGCACCCACTCTTACATAATTTCTGGTTTTATGATACATACTAGCAATTGCGTTTTTTAATTTGCAATTTATTGCTCTTTTATCAAGGCTTTTCCATATCAGATCCCTTGGTATACAGCCAAAAAACCTTCTCTATGTCTATAAAAGCCACATATATGTTACCATTACTTGAATTTTTCTCTAGCAGTTGTTTCAATATGAATATATTATCCTGTGCTCCTCTACCCTTCCTGAAATCACACTGTGCCTCTTCAAGTTGTACGTCAGTTGTTACTTTCAGTCTTTTCTCAAGAATCTTCTCGTATACCATTAGCATAGTACTCAGTACGGTAATTCCACGATAACTTTTACACTCTTTGTTGTCTCCTTTTTTATACAAGGGTAGCAGTATTCCCACGTCCCAGTCCTCTGGTATTTTTTGCTCTTTTCATATCTTATTATATAGTATCTTGATAACTTCTATTCCAGTTTGTCCAATATTTTTCAGCATTTCAGTTGTAATTCCATCGTTTCCAGCTGCTTTTCCTCTTTTTAATATCTTTATCATTTCTAATAATTCATCTGTCGTTATTTCATCGTCCTCTGCGGTCTCGTTTTCTGTGTAAATCTCATTTTCCTCCTGTATATTTACTGAGTCAGAAAAAGTACAATTTAATAATAGTTAGGCAAATCCTTACAAGCACTAAAGACTGGACACAGAATTTTAGATCAAAGTGATCTTATAAGCATGTTACATTCGCTGATTGCTAAGGCTACTATATTGGCCAAACATCTTAAATGCTAAAGTGAAGTAAATCCCACAAATCCCCTAAAAACATGCATGTCCTTACGCAAAATTACCAAATAAATTGTTAACTAATTGGCTGGTATACTGTCGAAATGTTTCACATTATGACCACGTAAGAATTTTAATTGAACAATATTTATCCGCTTACGAAAAACCGTACTGGTATCCGAAGCCGGTGTAAATTGTTCGAAAATCTCGGAAACGAACAACGGAATACGCAAAGGAGCGGCTAATTTCCACGGAATACGCGAAATAACACCAATTAATACAATTAATTAACAGCATCGTAAAAATCCGAGTGCCCATTTCTTGCATCGGCGCGTTGAAAATTTATAACTCGGCAGTAAACCGAAACAGTCGCAAAAACGCCTGTTTGGGAATTTATAGGAATGCCTTTGGGCTGTCTGTCGCAATTAAAATCTGTCGTTATACTGGAAAAAAAAAACGTTTATCGTAAATTGGGATAATTGCTCTGCGAAAGCAATTATAGGCAATAACGGTTTGTTGGCGCGATATGTTTTTTAAAAGTAGAAGAGCCTACACTGAACCAAAAATCGGTCCTGAGACAATGAAATAATGCATTAAAATTTGTCGAAAGAATGAGTTCATGAAATCAATGAAAATGATTTTATTAAACGACGACGAAATTTATTGAGTAACGAATCATTCAAATTCAAATTCAAATTTTTATTTATCCAGCAAACATAAAATGTGTGGACAATGTCACAACAAATATAAAACATAAATACAAAGATAAATATATACATACATATAAAATATATAAATTTATTAAAACATAATCATACACAGCTAGGCTGACCCGAGTATAAAAATGGAAAATACAAAAAAAAACATTATTTTTTAAAGAAATCATCTACATTATAACAAGTTTTCATGAGCAGCATTGCCTTTAATTTCCTTTTGAAATTATACATACTGGCTAGTTTAAAGTCATTCGGTAGCTCTGATATAAAGTAGTAGCGTGCCTATCTGAGCGTAAAAGAGATTTTGCCCTTGTATCGTGTACATTGTTATTTTCGTTTTTACTAAACAAACTGTAGTTTCAAAGACCGTCATTATTCCGAGTTGTTTAAACGACTCTCTACATGAGTCTCTTGCTTTTAATTTGTTTATTAAGCGGATGGCATATTTTTGAAGTACAAAAATCCTCTGGACATGTGAGCTTGATCTCCATAATGCAATTCAATAGCGCATACGTTAGTGAAAGCAAGAATGATAAACTGTTATTAGGATGTCCAGGTTACAAACATAGTATATAGTGTACGCAAAGCTAAACATTGTTTCCTCAGATTGACCACGAGACCATGAATATGTGCTTCCCAAGTCAAACATGAATCTAATGTTACACCAAGCAGCTTAACTGTTGTGTCTAATTTGATATTATTATGTACATGATTTACTAAGTTTTTAGTTGACCACAATGATATTTGTTTATATACACATACGACAAGGTTTACCACATCTGTTAAAGAATTTGCTTTTAACAAGAAGTTTGTGTCGTCTGCATAACATATAACTTTGAAATTAGGTATGTTTGATTTTTCTAAAAATTGAAATAAATCATTTGTAGATATAATGTATAAGAGTGGACCTAAAATAGAGCCTTGCGGGACTCCTGCAGCAATCTGCATGCTGTCGCTGACATGTCCGCTTGGCAGTTTCACACATTGAAATCTATCTTTGATATAACTCTTTAATAAGTTTAAAGCTTTCCCGCAAACCCCATAGCGTTGGAGTTTCTCTAGTAACAGGTGATGATTTACACTATCAAAAGCACCAGAATAATCGACAAACAGACCTAAAACATTTAATTTTTTATCTATTCCATTTACTATCTCCGAAACAAACTCAAAAAGTGCTGTGTCTACTCCCTTGGAGTGAACAAAGCTATGTTGGCAATGGGAAAATAATTTATGGCAGTTGAAAAAATCTACAAGCTGCTCATACACAGCTAATTCAAATAATTTTGCAAAAGTAGATAGTAAACTAATAGGTCTATGGTTTCTAAGTAATGCTGGATTATCTTTTTTATATATTCTTTGTATTAATGAAACCAAAATCATTGAAAGTGGAATGGTAGCTTCTTGATTGACTCGATCAAATATGTTATTGTTGTAATGAATACCAGTTTTGTTTTAACAACTTTATTTGGTTTAACTGAATGTCTATCAATGTTATGTATGAGCTCCAGTAGAACAATGAAGAAAGACATCAATACAGTGAATATTATTTATTGATATGCCAACGTAAGTGGTTGAATTAATGTACGTTATTCGTAATTTTAACAAACTTTAGTTATTTTTATATAGTAACCTTCTGATTAAAATACTGAATGTAAGTCATTGATGCAATAATCGCATTTCATTCACTTAATTCACTATTGAGTAAGCGTTACAGCTTTATTTAATTGGATTGCAATAAAAGTAATATTAAAAATAAGAAGTGATTACCAAAAAACATCAAAAGAAATGCCTAAACAATTAATGGTAAGAATGCCACCATGATCCATTGAATTACCATACAAGTAGAAAAGGGAATAGAAATATGAGCTTCTAGGGTCTTTAGCATTTCTCCAAGAGCAAATTCAAATTCGTCCTTTAGGGGCCAGACTCACTCAGTCGGGGACCACGATGTAAGTAGGTAATTTAATGACTGCCGTACACCTTTTATTAAGGTATGCTATGTGTTAGGTCTTGCAATAAATTGCAAACCATTGAACTAACGAAGAAGATTTTATTTTATACTTTATTGCGTTCATATCGTGAATAATGTTATGAAAATTGTACGTAAAAATAACAGTATATTATTGTTATATTATTAACAAAATTATTTATTGAACCTATGAAAATGTAGTTACTATAACAAATATTATTAATGGACTAATGTATAATGATTTGTTATAGTAATAAAAACTAATGTATTTCACTAATGGACCTTGCGATTACTTCATCAAAAATTTTTAATGACATTTCAACATAATAATGACATTTCGTTCCGTCGATGAAAGTTTACTCAATGAATGTAGATTATTGATATTATGCCCAGTATTTTTCTCTGTGTAATTCAATAACAATCTACTTGCAAAAATGGAAGATACGTAAGGATAATACGAATTAAATGTTAATAAGCAACTTGCCTTCTTACACCAAATGTGCCCAGAAGAACATTCCCTACTCTCTAGCTTCTACACTGTAATTTATACCCCACTTCATGCAAAAATATACCATCTATCATGTAATTCTTTATATTTCAGAATTTTACAGTTAGAATTTATATAGACACTCATGCAAAAATATATCTTTACTTAAAAAGTTACTTGGAGAACAATTTTTTATGGAAAATTACATTGTTACTTGTAAAAATACTTTACTAAAATTGCATCTTGCAGTTTATTGTTTTTTTGTTATCGTTCATATTATATTGGGGGTGGTTCACTTACCGTGCTACCCTACTCCTTGCAAGCAGTCACTTTTATGAAAAAGTTTCAAGTAAATGTTTGAGCACAAGAAGACACTCACCTAGTGGTTATAGCCCTAGACGAGCGTTCGTCTAGGTCTTCAGGTCATACGAAGGTCAAGTGTTCTTTTTTTTTTTAATGGAACATGACATCTTTTTAGCAAATTTCGCTATGGGCATTAATTTTGTCGGGCAGTGTATATAATAACAACATTGAACAAGTATAAAGGTGTTTTCTCAAGTGCCTTTGACTACAATGTTTTGATGAGTATCCTTGTAATGGGTTTCCACAGGATGTACTATATATCTGTGTGCTAGGAGGGTGAATTTTTATTTTGTCTTGCTTGGTGAACAACAGCGGAAGCGCATATGAGACAGTAGCACTTATTACAGCTTTCTTATGTCACCTTTCCTAGAGGAATTGAAATATCTTGAGAATAATTAATTCAGGTATAGGGAATTCTACATTTTGAACTAGATTTTTAAGGGCAATCTGAAAACATATAAATATTCAGGCTGTTTTACATAAAATAAGAACGTTGACGTCAACACAGTTGACTTACATAACCGGAAATGTTGGATGCTTGTGTATATTTTGCTTGATTAACCCAAATCGTATGTTGCAAAATTTTCAGATTTTTTTCGGGGATATTTTTCCATGTATCGATCGCTTCACTCATAAAAGTACCTGTATTGAGCCAACCAAAATTTACTTAATTTAACAATACTGTTTGTTGTATATGGCGAACCAAACATTTTTGCTGCAGGAATAAAAAAAAATGGTAGGCATTTGTTATTAGTACAATAATAGTTATTTGTATCACTAGGCCAGAAACTACAGTTTTGCGAGTATTAGTACGGTTTGTACTCACAAGTAGGAATACTCGCAAAAGATTGCTGGCCGTGTAACACACAATGTTTTTTGGGCCGACACTAGGGAGTTGACAGTACAAGTTGGCACACATGTTTCATACCTTAGTATTTTGACGTTTCCGAGAATCTTTTTCTGTAATGTTCTTTCCAGTTTACCTAATATCTATTTATCAATAATAAGTGCATTGAAGACACCAGTTCATCTTAGCATGGTTGAACAGTAGCTTAATGACAATTTGTTACACGTCTGTCATATGGAATCTAGTGTGGCCAACCTTTAGTGACATTTTTGCCTGTCTAGGCAGGAAAACGGTAGTTTTTCTGCCGCTTTGAAGTACTGCAAAATGTTTCTGGACGGAGGCGCAAAAACTTATATTGTTATAGTAATCCTAGCAAGGGTTCAATGCAACCTTTTGAAACGTATCAGGTGAAAAATAATTTTGTTATGACAACAAAAATTTAAGTCAAATTAATCAAATCCTCCTAGTTAGTTCAAATATACATTGTGCTTCAATTTGTCAAATTTTTTTCTGGACGGAGGCGCAAAAACTTATATTGTTATAGTAATCCTAGCAAGGGTTCAATGCAACCTTTTGAAACGTATCAGGTGAAAAATAATTTTGTTATGACAACAAAAATTTAAGTCAAATTAATCAAATCCTCCTAGTTAGTTCAAATATACATTGTGCTTCAATTTGTCAAATTTTGAATATTCCATTTAAATGAATATTCAATTTAACGAACTATAATCTTTAATCTTGTTTTATTTGTGAGAGAGATGCGATCGGTACGCTAAGTGTTTGCTCCGGATATTGGGGGTTGATCGCTAGGATTACTCCGCCGCTGCAATATGCGGTTAAGCTCTTTCAACGTTCACAGCTCCTATCAGACGTTTATCTGGTAAATATAGCAGGTAACTATGTTATAAACGTACTTATTACCCTAGTTGTGCCAAATATCTTCTGTTACCCGAATGAAATAGGAGAAACGCCATCTATGGGTCAACTTCTGTAATACATGTAAGTATTTAACGTATTTGCTGTGCTATAAAGGGAAAAAACTGCCACAAAATAGATTTGCTGCTATCGTACTAATATTCTTCAATTTCTACAATCCAAAACGTAATTTAATTTAATGCTTCAGATTTACCTATCTATATAGTAGCATTTTCAGTTAAATGAAGAAAAAAAAAACGTTTTAACTTTCTAGTAATATTAAAGCAACCCTTTTCATTGTTAATTGGAACAAGTTCTAACTGTAATTTAACCAAACCGATTCAAGCTAAATTCTTTCTTTTATAGAACCCGGGAAATTGCTTTGGTTTAACACAAATTCTGGTCATAATACCCAATAAAATTCAACAAAGAGCATTTTGTTAATTCAACACAGCAACTTTTGTGAGTGTGTAGTTCACTGTGAGACACTTGTGTGCGCCGCAGTTTTAGTACTGTTGAAATGCACTCTCGCATAACTGTCTTTTTTGGATTGTGTTTTGTCGAGCAAATAATAGTCATTTTGGTGAGTTTGAAATACGTTTCTGAAATATACTAAAGCTACAATGAAATGTAAAATTACGTTTGATTTGCAAAATTATATATCTAACAAATACGAATGTTTCACATATACAACTGTAATTGTACACTCTTGTTTAAATATTACAAGAATTGGGATAATTTTACCCTGAGGACTATGGATTCAAAGGTGCCAACGATGCCCAACATTTATGTAGTTTTAACTACACTTTATTTCTTAAGTTCTAGCTCTGGTGTTTCACTTAATTTGCGAGAGAATCAAAAAAGGAGGGATTCCTAACAAAAGCTATCTAAGGTGACGGTATTAATATATTGATCGTTTCGTCTACAGAAAAAAAAACTTCGAGAATTCGTTGGAAAGGCATGTGTAATCAACGCCAGACGAGAACCCGATATTCAACTTCCTGAGACAACGTTAAAAGTAGAACGCGTGCTATCATGTTTCTTACAAAAACGAAACTAAAATACTAAACGTTAAATATTCGATTATATTTTTAGAAAATAGTTGAAGTTAAGAATCGAAATTCGTCCGTCTGTACTAAGCCCATACCGTAGCCGGACGTGGTAAACGTGTGTGGTCAAGTGATCGGCGTTTTTTTTTTGTTATCCGATGTTGATCACGACGGAACGTGACTTGTCACAAGCGATTCAATTGAATTCGACTGGTCGGCTGTGCTCGTCCAGTTCATTGATTGATTTTACACGCCATTCTTTATCGTTTTAATTGAAAATGGGAGGACGTTGGAATTAAAATTTTTCGTCACGCGAAAGAAATGAACCTTTTGCATTTGACTGAGATTGAATAAAAGAGGATCGGTATTCAATTTTCTGCTGTGCTTTTTAAAATTACTGGCGCTAAATTGTAAGAACAAAATGAAGTACAAACAAGCAGTAAAACTGTGAAATTCGAAAAGCATTATTTAACATTGTGTATTCATTAATTCAGTCTTAAATGTAATTGTGTATTGAAATCCATAGAATGTGGTTAGTGAAAGCGTATATGAAGTAATAGAAATTGATCATAAACCGTTAGTTGACATTTTTAAAAAACCTTTAATAAAATGTTCTATGCGGATACAACGTATGTTATTAGATTTGCAATTGTATGATTTAAATGTTATATATAAATCAGAAAAAGAGATACATATTGCTGATGCTTTTTCTCGTTTACCTAATCAAAATAATAGTAAAAACCCTATATTTTCAACAGAATATGAATGTCAAATCACCTTATTAACTGATAATTTTCCGATAAGCTCTAATAAATTAAAATTGTTTAAGCAAAAACTTTAAATGATAAAACACTGCAGACTGTAAAACAATATGTGCAAAATGGGTGGCCCAAAAGTAGATCAGAATGTAAAGATTATGAAAAATTGTATTGGAATGTACGAGAAGACATTGTTTTAATTGATGATTTACTATATCGTGCAAATGCTCTTATTGTTCCAACTTCATTAAGGAAGGATATGCTATTGTTATTGCACATAAATTGTCTTGGGTTAACTAAAACTAAACTTAGAGCTCGTGATGTGTTATATTGGCCTGGTATGTTTGTAGATATTGAAAACATGGTATTGTCTTGTAGTGTATGTTTAAGATTTTCAAATGATAATGCAAAGGCACCTCTAACTCCACATTCTGTACCAAACTTTCTTTGGGAAATAGTAGGAGTAGCGATTTGTTCCAATTAAATAATTGTAACTATTTATTAATTATTGATTATTTTTCTAAATACGTTGAAGTCAAAAAACTTCATACCACAACAGCAAAAGTTGTCATTGAAACTTTAAAGAATGTATTTTCAGCGCATGGTATACCGATAGTTCTCTTTTCAGATAATGGTCCTCAATTTTCTTGTTTTGAATTTAAAGATTTTGCTTAAGAATGGAATATTAATCATGTAACGTCAACTCCATTGTACCCCATGTAAAGATCTATAAAGTATATTAAAGTATATTAAAAGACAAGTTTCATTTTGACGTTTCAAAGTACGAATTCAGAGTTTAAGAAACGAGTGGCGTAGCCACGAGTCTCTTAACTGAATGAGTGCTTTAATGTCAAATGAAACGTGTCTTTTATGCTATTTTTTGCAATTAGTTTTAAAATTTCTCTTTTTGTAAAAGCAAAACGAGAAAAATTTGATAATCTAGGGAATTTTGTGGCGGTTGTCACCAGTTGTCACCTTGGTTTGGCACAAGATTTAAATTGACAAGTTAATTTAAAATTGACACATTTTTGAAATTTGTTATATATTATATTACTAAAATAACTATATTATAATATTTAATATGAGTTCTACAACTTTTTCATGCACTCCGCCTGAAATACGGCAAATTGCTGAAAAAACCATTAATAATTTACTTCCGGAGAAATCGTACACTATGTATCAAAGCGATACAAAAATTTTGAAAAATGGTGCAAAGAAAAGGAAATTCTTCATATTTCTGAGAACGTCTTACTTGCTTATTTTGAAATGCTACGTAAAGATTATAAATCGTCATCATTATGGTCGATTTATTCGATGTTAAGATCGTGTTTAAATGTACCTAGAAATGTGGATATATCAAAATATATGAAACTTCAAGCATTATTAAAACGGTTATCTAAAGGTTATCAAACAAAAAAATCTAAAATTTTAGAATAAGAAGATATTCATAGATTTTTGAAACAAGCCGATGATAAAATATACTTAGCTGTAAGGGTTAGTGTTGATTTTATTTCGTTACTTTTTTGTAAATTCTTTATATTCTAGGTTATTTTGATAATAGGATATAATGGAGCCTGTAGGCGAGAAGAATTAATTAATATATGTGTGGAAGATCTTCAATACAATTCCGATTCCATTATAGTCAACATACCTAAAACAAAAAAAACAATGTACCCAGAATGTTCGCAGTGACTGATGTAAACTGCATCGAACTTATAAAAAAATATAATAATCTGCGGCCTAAAACAGTTACTCACAAACGTTTTTTTCTAACTTATCATCATGGCTGCTTAATTAATAGCCCTATCGGTATTAACACCATGGGGAATGTTCCTAAACAAATTGCCAGTTTTCTTCATTTACCAGATCCTCATCTTTATACAGGACATTGTTTTAGAAGATCCAGTGCGACACATATAGCAAATACTGGAGGTGATATTTTAACTATAAAACGATTAGGTGGCTGGAAAAGCACGGCCGTTGCTGAAGGTTACGTTGCCTCTTATATGAAAAATAAAATTGTTGTTGGAAATATGTTTGCACAGGAAAATAATGTGAATCTACCTGGAACTTCTGGGAATGGTTCACAGTTTGAGTACTCCAACAGAAGCAATATCACTATCGCAGAGAACGATAATTTTTCAACAGAATGTTTCTACTGCACACGGTATCACTATCACTTCGAAAGATAATTCAAACGTTAATATAAATGTTTATAATAGTTGTACTATTTCAAAGATTAATTAAAAATATCAAATCTTACAATGAATTTTAATATAATAACCTCAAACTTGCTTACAAAATGTCATATTGACATCTCCATTTCTGTTGCAATGTGACCAACTTAAAATAAATCTGCTTAAATGTTCCATTTTTATTACGCAACTAGTGCTGTAATAGACCCTATTACGGCACTAGTGGAATAAATGGTATGGTTACGGCACTAATTGCAAAAAAAGTATTTTAAAAAAATGTATTTTTTCTAAAACTGATGTTAATGTAGCTTGAATATAGGAACACTTCTATTTCTAATAACATAAAATCACCTGCGAAACTTCTTTTTGGAAGAAAAATTAGAGGCTTCTTACCAATTCAATATGAATCTTTAAAACCTTGTAATGTTGCAATGAACAAAGAAGGCATCTTCAAACTCGTCAAAATGTACAAAAGTGGGTATCATGATCAACATAGTAAAACATTAAAACCATTTAGTATAGGAGATAAAGTGTACATTAAAAATAATAAAATATGGACGTCTGGTGTAGTTTGCAAAAAATACTGATCATTCTTATTCACTTAGAGAAAATAATTCAGATATGATTAAAAGACGTAATCGTACCTTTGTAAAAGAGCTAAATGAGGATATTTGCTATGATAATTACGATACTGTCTCTGATGAGGAAGATATTACAAATTTAAACCAGCCTCAGAAAGAAAATAAAAGTAATGATGTATTTGTACAAAATCAGTTCTAGTGAATCTTCCTCATCTACAACTAGTGACCCCACCAGGACAAATTAAAAAATGTAAGTATGGCAGAGTTTTAGAACGACCATCCAGATATGCTATTCGTGATTATAATAACAAATAGTTGTATTGTATTTGTTAAGTTGATATACTCCAAGATAGCACACTTGCATTCCTAAATGGTGTTTAATATACTTTAAGATAATATGTTTCGGCTATAGCACGTCATCCTCACGTCTTCTACAAGTCACATATAATAAGAAGAAATAGAAACAAAATAATCCCCAGTAAAAACGATAAAAAGCACGAAAATAAAAGATCAAATTACTATAATTTGATTCTTCATCTATTTCAACTAGATGTTTTATAAACCTATCCGAATATATTTTTGAGTAAATGTTTCCGCAAAGCAAATTTAAATCTTTTTAAGGTTTGTAGTTTCTTAAAAGCATCGGACAACAAGTCAAAAAGGCGAAGTGCTATATCGAAATCGGAGATCTCTTAGGCCCGGTTCTACAAGCACAGGATAACGATGGAATAGTGTTATTCCTAGAGTAAATATTTTTTATGCCGTTTTACAAGTGCAGAATTAAAACGTATAGAATAAGTTACGGCATAAAGCAAGTATAAGTTACCTGGCACTCCGACAGTCCGATAAGTTTATTCCGATCTTTTTCTTCGTTGTGATTGGTCAAAAGAATCTGTCAATTTCAAAACCATAACTTTGTTTTATTATCCTAAACATCCGTTTGCAGTATATAGTAAATACTATTCCGCAGACATTGAAAGTTAAATTAGGTATTTCAATAATTTTTTTTTTATACAAAATGCGCCAATTGCTTATTTTCAAAATTAATAATGGACATTATTGATGTGGCAGTATTTGAATCAGATGAAGAAGAAATGTTAGAACATCGTGATAGGATTAGACGGCTCCAAAGATTTAAAACAAGATACACATACATAGTTATGACAAATTATTTATTTAGGTATTTAAAAATGCGTTACAGAATTAATTTCTTTGAAGAATTCTTTAATCGCTTTCGTTTGAGGAAGAATACTTGTTTTCTTTTACTGCAAGAAATTGAAGAAGACTTAAAGTCTCCAACAAACAGAAATTCTGCACTAACTGCTGCTACAAAACTTTTACTAACATTGAGATTTATTTATTTTCCTAGAACTAGAAAAGAGCAGGAGGCGCAGAAAGTTCGATTTTATAGACTAGAATGACTCACAAATGTGTTAGGAGCAATAGATTGTACACATATTAGAATTGAATCCCCTGGGGGCCCTGATGCAGAAGAATACAGGAATCGCAAGTGATTCTTTTCGTGGAATGTGCAAGTAGTGTGTGTTTCCCACCCTCTCTCTTTTTCATTGTTAGAGACATGATCTGTTAATTTGCACTCTATAATCATAAACATTCATTACAAATATTGTAGGTTAGCAATTTTAACTTATATCTACCAATTTTATTTTTATATTGCTCTACTGGCCCTACAAATACTTCTGTCTCTTTCACTGGGAAATTACAGCATCTAACCCCTTTTTCCATTTTTTTATACAATTGATCACACAACTATACAAGACAAGATTTTTAGGCGCTATAATTTGTATTTGCATAAATGACGCATGCTCAATCCTATTTTTTGTTACCAACTTTAGACACGGTATGGTTTATACCCAGTATTACTATACTGGGATGCGAAGTGACTTATAGAACGCTACCGTTTGTATACCCAGAATTACGCTTAGATAATTTTATTCTTGGTATAGTTATTCCATGCCTTATACTAGCATTGTAGAACCGGCCCTTACTGATTTATAATCTATTTATCTATTTTTATTTATAGGAGCAATCTGAAGTTAGCTCTGTTGGTATTAGTGATTGTAAATTTACCGATTTTTTCATTTACCGGTAATTCGATAAATGAAAATGAAAATACCGGTTTTTTTTTTCAAGTGACATTAATGGGGATTCCCCAAGAAAATAGGGTTAGAAGTTAGGCTAGAATAATACATATTTTACACAATCTTAAGGCATAATATTAGAATTTTGTAATAAATATTTGTATTTAATTATTTTAAACAGTTGTAAGAAGTAAAATAAAATATTTAAGGTTCAAATTTGATTGTTATTTTACAACAATGTTGCATTAATGTTCTCTCATAATGTGGTGTATTCAAAATTGCTATTAATTTAAAAACGTGAAATGTTGTTCTTATATATTATTATTTTAAATATTAAAAAATGAGATATTTACTTACTCTTTAAGAAAAACGATTTTAAACTTTTAAAAATCTTAAAAAACCCCAGACTAACTCAACTTTTTTCGAGAGATAAATAAAATCCACACAAAAAACCATAAAATGAGAGAATTGAAATTTCACTTGTTGACAAAGGCAGGTGGGAAAAGTGGGGTGTTTTGCTTCCTATCGTTCTACAACCGTCCTAGCAACAAATGAACATTAATCTCGCTTTTCTTTGCGTTGCTTTTCGTTATCCATCTTGTTTTCATTTCAATTTTTTGCTTTTTTTGTTGAGTATTTTTTTGATTCCTTCTCTTTCCGACTAACTCGGTGGAATGGAGGTTATAAGTTTCTAATCAAAAGTTTTTGTCAGTTTCTTTTCTATATTCTCCATTTTAGGGCATTACAGCGGTTCTCAATCTCAAGAAAGTTTAAATTAAAATTAAACAAAAACCTCTCATAAAATTAATAAGTGGGTATATTGTTATTTACCTGTTTTTTATTTTATTTTCAATGTCCGTTTAGACCTTTAAATACATATCTATAAACACAATATTTCATAGATAAACATTTCTGGTCTGGATTTTTCATTTACCGAATTACCGGTAAATTTTTGTAATTTACCGGTAAACCGGTATACAATTCTTAGTTGGTATTGTATAATAATAATAATTTATTTCCTACAGGTAATACCCAATTACAGGAAAACATAATGCACACATCTGCAATATAGATTACACATGCGTTAATAATATGAGTTAAATAAAGATCAAACATTCAAAAAAAAAAAAAAATTACATAAATTCTTACGAGCTAGACTATGAATATTAAATTTATTTATTAAATTAAGTTTGAAAAATAATTATGAGCATACTCAGTTATGAAATAAGTTAAATAAAGATCAAACATTCAAACATTAAAAAAAAAAAAAAAAAAAAAAAAAAAAAATATGTATGTATGTATGTATGTATGTTGTATGTATAAATGAACGTCAGAGCTTATCATTGTTGTTATTATTATTTATAAACACATACTAGTGTTTCTAGGGCATATCTATACGCTATATAATAGTATTTTCTCTTTGAACCATGATGGTCTACATGTTTCAATGTTAGTTACGACTGCGATGCAAGGAATTATTCTTTTATAATCTAATGAAATGTCGAATTTAATTAAACTAAATTAAATTTCGATGGTAACAGATCCAGTTGTTCTCAAAAAAAGGTATTGGTCAAAATATTACAAGAGAAACATATTTGTTCTTTCCATCTGACGTTCCTATTGTCCTATACACACTGCGTTACATCTGCAATTGACAGCTCTAACTCTAGTGAATGATCTTAATCTATGTAAACCCATATAAAAATACAATTTCAGCTTTTTTTCTCATAACACATTCCGCACCAAACCATCTGTGCTCTTTAAACGCGCCATGCAGTACCCAACCAAGAGGGGAACCTTCACATCAATTCCTGCATCACAATAGATATCTGAGAGGGGAAACATTTAATCGAAAATAAACACGCAATCTCCAGCTCCTATTCGGCAGCATCGGCTCATATTTTTCTTTCTCTAATTTAATAACCGGCCAACCGATCCATATGACGTGAGCTATTCGTGAAACGCTCAACGGGCGAATGTTTTGGCCGTTGGCTGAAACCGGGATACTTCGTTTCCCATCAATTTCAGAATAGGCGAGTGGTTTGTTTGGTTTCCCCGGTTTTACGTATAGTGTTCGAATAGGGTACTATTATTTTTTATAAAATAAATAGCGTTTATTATGTATTAAAATAATATTTAAGCACTGACTATTTACTAAAGTAAAGCAATTTTGCAAAAAAAAAATAAGTAGCACATTTATTCATTACCTTTTTGTTAAATAACTGCGGAAAATACGATTTAAAAAAAATTAGTCGTTCAAACATATGGTGGTGCATCTGTTATGGTAAAATAAAACAATTGTACCTTAAGCTCTTTTTGTACATTAAAATTTAATTTTAAGTAAACTTGTAATATACAGGGTGAGTTTTTTATCTTGATACAATGGAATATCTCTAAACCGCTGCATTAAATCAAAAAGAAATCTTAATGAGATTTGTTATAATGTAGGGGGCTCACTGAATGGTGCCGAACTCGATCCCCTACTTCACCTCCCAAAGTGGGAGAGGGGACAACTTCGAAATCTTAAATGGGAATCCCCATTTTGTATTGCAGATTCGAATTCTACGCCATCAAGTATGTAGTTTTTGTTTGAAACTTTTTTTTCTCGATTCGTAACAGATTGCGCTGTAATCGCAAGAAACATGATTGTGAACGTCTAGAAAAAATACACAAAAAGGATTTTGGACAATTGCCTGGCTGGTAGTCGAGTGGCTTGCACGCTTGGCTATCAGTGCGGAGTCCGGGGTTCAAATCTCGCTCTGGTCAATTACGATAATCGGCTTTTTCCGGGGTCGTAATGTTGATTAGGGGGGAGATTTGGCTCTGTGGAGGCCTGATAAGCTAAAAAAAATATAGCTTACGCGTTACCACCCCTTAAAAAAAAAGCAAACATGATTTTGTGTTTTTTTATTTTAACATTAAATAACATTTCAATAACGAAGAACTTTGCTTTATCATACCCATTTCAGAAAATGTGCCCTTCCACTTCGATACATTTATTTATTCGCAATTGGAATGATTGCACACAACTGAGAAGTGTTTCCGGCGTAATCCTTGAACAAGCGTTGGTGATTCGCTCAATAATGTTTTCCCTCGTGGTTGGCACTTCTGTATAAACTTCAGACTTTAAGTGGCCCCACAAAAAGAAGTCAGGGGAACCAAGATCTGGCGATCTTGCAGGCCAAGACACTGGACCACCTCTTCTGATCCATCGACGATTGTAGGCTCGATCTAATACTTCTCGTGCTATTCTTGAATAATGTGTTGGACAACCGTCATGTTGCAACCACATTGTTTGTCGTACGTCCAAGGGAAGGTCTTCAAGTAACACTGGAAGTTCGTTCTACAAGATGTTTCGATATTTTTCATCATTTAAGTTTCCATCGATGAAATATGGACCAATAAGCTTATTCCCAATTATTCCACACCAAACATTTACGTTCCAAGGATGTTGATATTCAACTTGGCGCAATCAATGGGGATTTTCGATACTCCAGTAATGCATGTTGTGCCGATTTACCGTACCGTGATTTGTGCATGTCGCCTCGTCAGAAAATAATACTTGAGCAAAAAAATTGGGATTATCATGTATCCGTTGAAGCGCCCATTGACAAAATCGCACTCGATTTTGAAAATCATTGCCATGAAGTTCTTGATGCATAAACAAAGAATCAACAATTTTGTTTATTTTCAAAATCAACTAAACGAACTAATATTTTAAATACAATATGCGTCAGTGGTTTACTATGCAGCATTTACATAAAACCAAATTAATTGAAGTTTTTGAATTTTTTAATTAACAGCAAAAGGTTCAGAAATGATAGAGACTATAACAGAGGCTGTAGGATTAAAAAAATATTTAAACAACGAAAAATTTTGCTTTTTATTAGAAACTTTTGAATTGATTTTGAACAAATCGTGGATACATTGTCAATGCAGAGTTGTAGTAGCCTCGCTTGCACAAAAATTCACGAGCCGCTATTGTTTGTTAAATGTTAAAGGTGTTTGGATAGGTTGACAGTTATAAATAGCAAAACATCGTGTACAAACATATTACACTACTCTAATGTAACAAGAAGATCTTTCTGCAATTTTTTAATCCATTGCTAAAGATTTCATGCAACATTGAGAACTTTACGAAACATTGCAAGTACAGAATGTAAAGATATACGTAACTGTATAGCATTTATGTATTAATTATATAAGACAAGTACTGGAGTTTTAACAAAAAGCATTAGTAATATTAGAGCAGTTTTACATTCAATTACTGTAATTATAAAAATGTAAATATCCTTAGCGACTTGTGAAATTACTGTAATATTCCAGGCGTACAATTAGCACACGGAGAAAAATAGACATTACAACGAATTATATTATAAATATAATCAATGGTATTAACTCGGAGACAATAATACATTATCTAATAAATAGTATGCATTTGTATATTCCTATTTATTAGAAAAATTATAGAGTCTAATATAATTATAATATAACTAATTTTAAAGTTTGTTGTCACTAATTTTATTATCTATTTTTCTCAGTGTAGGAATAATACTGTAATCTTTTTTTACTGTGTACGTCAGAGAGCGTTTGGGTGTTCTATTAGTAGTTCTCAATCATCTCTATGCCTCCAGTGATCTGGCTTGTCTGGCTCTTCCATTCGTTTCCCGTGTGCACACAAAAAAAAATTACTCAATTTGAATATAAATCCATCACATTGAATATAACATAACTTCCTATATAAACAAGAAGATGATGTATTTATATCGAGAATAAAATTTGTTCAGTTTTCGAAACCCTTAAATTTGTTAGACGAAACAATTTTTTAGTTCAAATATAATCAATATACTAAAATCATTATGAACATATAATATTTTCACCACAAAAATAATTATTTTAGATTTGAATAAATAGATTTTCTCAACTGGAACTATCATATTTATGCCTTAAATAAATTATGTTATATTGATAGAAGTATATAAAAGTATTATTTGAAGCATTGCATTATTTGCTTCCCAAAATAATAAGCATCAATATTTATGTCCTTAATAATTTATGTTATGTTGATAGAAGTATATAAGTATTAATTCTGAAGCATTGCCATTATTTGCTTCCAAAATATAAGCATACTGAACTGATAATATTTACCTGCTTAATCTAAGCATTTCTACTATTCAAGGATAATAATTACCTACTAATTTTGTGTCTGTAACACCAAAAAACCTCGGTAGAGGAAAATTAATACATAAAGAAATATTATGTAATTAAATAAATTTACTGTCATACTTTATAGTTTTACAATGTTTGGGAGAAGGTAGCGTATCGGCGTACTCCAGGACTGCGCACGGGATATTGATGCGTAGAGGTATAGATGTTAGCGTATCCGTTGTTGCGGCCGGTGTTCTCGAGATACTTCCCACTCAGTGCCTGGGCCTGGTATCTAGTCGGCGTTAGTTACTGATATAATTTCAATCAGTATAATAATTTGCTGATATTACCTACTGAAAACTAGTAACTAGTAAATACCTACATATGTTTGTTAATGTACACACCTACCATGTTCATATATTATCGACACAATGGCGCTGACTCTAGGCATTATTTCAAAGTTTTTTAAACCAGTAATCCTTTAATATTATATAACACGTACGTACTTATCATCGAATATTTTAATGGTAGCATCTGTGCATCAGCCCCATTCCACACCATTCTCTAAGTAGCTGTAAAACGGCTGGGGTATCCATTTAGATTTACTTACACTCACAACCAACAACACTGTTCGCTGGCCAATCAAAAAGTGACCCCAAGTAAAGCGCATGTATATGCAAAACCCCCTAGACCCTCCTAAAAAAAGAGAGAATAAATAAAAATATTCAGATTGATGATAGATTTTTGGTTGTGTGTGGTCATGATAGTACTTATCATTATGCGGATTTTTTGCCACCTCTCAGCAAACAACAGCATGCACAAAACTATATTAGTTCGTCCAAGTCTAGCAAAATCTTGCTCCCTATATCACACCTACACTGACTCTCGAAAATGGTGTATTCCCCTGCGTCCAATCGTAGGCAGTTCATGCAAACGCCTGGCCCAATGCCTGAAACATCCATGGGCGGTAAGAGCTTGCATCAGATAGTAATCAATGATTGAATGCTTGCGCTGCACCCAAGGTTTAATCTTCCATAATATACTTCTATTCTTAAAAAAATGTTAAAGATTTATGATCGTGGGACAAATAAGCTACATAACTCGTCGGAAAGTGTTTAACACACTTGTGAGGTTTTTTCCACTAGTGCGTTATTTGTTCCCTTCCTAACTTATATTATATAATATGCTACACCCTATAATAGAGATGCATGATTTGCAAAACTGCATCTAGCCCGGCAACCAGCAGAACGATAAAATCGTTTAATTGCAATAATACGAAAATAAAGTATATATCTTAAAGTAATAATTAATTGTAAGCGCAATTCTCAAATCCAAAAGGATTTCCTCAAGTTTTCAGTTCACATTTACAAACGTCAACTGCATCCCTCAGATCAACGGTGGCGACACCAGCCGCTTCCGGGCTTGTAGTCAGCGGAGTGCAATTTGCAACAGTAGTAGCGGCTCTCCGGGGGCACAAACGAACGAACAGCAGAACGAGGAACGCTCCACTGTTGATGATTTATACGTTTCACCAGGAGGCGAATTTATCGTCAAAGAGAAACATTGCCGTAGCGTCCTGGCGTATAAAGGAGCGCGCGTGCGTCCTCATCTTCGCTGAGGAAGAAAAATGGGCAACTTTCCCCTCCTCGGAAGCTCAGAACGAAGATAAAGATGATTTAGATTTAAGCTTAGAATGCGAGCAGAAAGTGAACGTGAAAAAGAGGACGCTTTTCTTTGGAATTTGTTTCTCTAATGGAGAAAAATTTAATACGTAGATTGTTCTTATGGAAGAAATAATGTGAGAAGTTTCTGTAATGGTGGTGGTAGTTATTACGGGATAGTTGAAGAGTTTTGTAAGATTTTCGGTAGAGAGAAAAAATAAGAAGCAAATTTTGTATCGATAAAGGCAAATATAACAAAAAAAATAATTTTCTCTTTATTTTTTTTTGTGCATTACAAAAAAAAAAAAAAATAGGTCGGTAGTTTTCGATCTTTGACTTGCTTCTATTCTTATATACTGGCATTACTAGGGACAGTTTCAGTTGGACGAGATTTTCAATATATACTACATTGCTAGTGTCATTGCGTTTAGGTTGAATTCGCTAGTTATAAAATGAGCAGAAAAAAATGTTTCTTTAACATTTGGATCTTGAACTTCAAATATTTTCTCTGAAGATTCATATTTTTCTCACGCAAACAATATCAAACTCAGTTGACACGGCAAATGTGATTATTGCAAAAATTTTGAGACATACCTACTTCTCTGTGCTAGTGATGTGCTAAACGAGCGATTCTTGCACTCCATTATATCAAATGAACCATTGATCGTTTATTAGCTTACCGAGAACTCGAAACTCGGCAGAGCGAAGACATTCCGAAAACTAATAGACACTCTATGCGTCTATATAATGCCTATGTACATAGTATGTACAGGGTGCGGCAGTCAAACCTGCATTTTTGAAATAACTAAAAAAATACACGGTTGCATTTTTTAAAATTTTATTGATACCAGGTTAATTTACGTTAAAAAGCATTTAAGAAACATTATTCATTTCAAAATAACATTATTAAGATGTCGTCCATTTCGATCGATGCATTCTTGGAGGCGATCTCTAAAATTGTACATTACATCACGGAGCATTTGCTAAGGGATTCTTTCGATTTCCTGACGGATTCTCGCCTTGAGTTCTTCAAGAGTACCATGGTGTTTCTTCGAAATCTTTGCTCTTCAGGTAGCCCCTACAAGAAAGAAGTCACATGCGGTGAGCGTCGAGTGACGGGTGGGCCAGGATTGGCTTCGTCTCGGATATCACCGATTGGGAAAACTTTGTTGAGGAGATTTGCTCACGCGGGCCGCGTGGCTTGTTGGCTCCGATCTCGTTGAAATAAGGTTCATATTCATCCATGCCTCAAGACGAGGAATTTGAAAAATCTTCGTAACATTTCCGAGGTTTCCGCATTTAGCGGTAACAGTTCGCCTCTTTCATTTTCAAAAAAGATATGGTCTATAATAATTATTATTATTATTATTATTATTTATTGCCAACGGCAAAACCTTTACAGACAAACTAAAGTACTACAACAAAAAGTATAACTTACAAAATTAATACAAAAAGACAAGAAAAAGAGACTAATTTGTTTCTATAGCATCAAAGCATATGTCATCAAAGAAAAGATCAGCACTGCGGCACATGGTACCAAAGTGACTTCGCATAAGTTGGTTTAGGAAAGGTAATGAAAGGGTAGATGAGAAGCGAGAGATAAACGAGGTACAAGAAAACATAGAGGAAGTAAATCAGGAGAGTCAATCCAGCCACAATATCTTCAAGCCGGATCTTGTCCAGCAAATCCGACGGTGTTCCCGGATCGCACACTATGCTTTTCTACGGGATCGAGTCAATACCTCTAGCAGGCTCTAGTTTGAAGATAGATACTTAAGAAACGCGTGTACTTTTTCATACTCAGTTCAGGTGGTGCATGTGGAGACCAAACCATAGATGCGTATTAATTTACTCAAACAAAGCTAAATTTATATAGTTTTAAGAAGGGACCATCATTGAAAAACTTGATGAGCCTAAGACAAAACCTAAAGATTTGAAGCCGCAACGCACAACTTTGTAATATGTTCAGCAAAGCTTATCGGAATTAAAAAACCTCCAGTCTCTAACCGTGTCGCTTTCTTAGATAGTATCACGGATTGAGTACATCGAGTTGATGTAATTAATTTTCCTCGTGTAGGTAAAATAAACATTACTGACATTCAATCTTAGTTATTGAGAAGCCCAGCTGAAAATATGATCTAAATTATGTTGGAGGTGAGCCACATCATTTAGAGTTTAATGGGGCATAAATTGTTACTCTCTGCATAAGCAAGTATGGACAGACAGAGACATCATAAATCGTTTAGAACAGTAAATAAAAGGGGACCCAAATGCGATCCTGTAGAACCGGAAGAGGGAATGAAATAAATGATTTATAACATTGTAAAAAAGGTGTGAACTCTGTTAGACAAATAAAATATAAAAGTGCAAAAGGAAGAAATAATCAAAGAATGACAGCTTGTCGGCACAATTCATGATTAATTATATCAAAGGCTCTGCTAATTTCAGTGTAGATGCATCAACCTGACCTTGAAACAAGTTGTTCATTAGTATTGCATTTTAGAGACAAGGTTAGTGACGTTGATCTCCGTTTAATAACCCATGTTGTTGCGGTAATATATGGAGTTATTGTAATACAAACAGATAAATACATGCTCAATACCTTGGCAAAAATTCACAGATAGAAATTGGTTTATAGTTACTAATGCGAGTTTTGTCATCTTTTTGAAACGGACTAATCTACACGTTCATGCGTAGGAAAGTCAAGTCCAATTGCCAAATTAAAAATGCGCCAAGGGTTTCGCAAGCACGTAACGAGCATCATAAAAGAGAACACTAGGATTTGATCATCCCAGCGATATACTTTGTGGAATTTTGACATAGTACTGATTATTTCTTCTTCAGTGTTGGTAACAAAGTGAAAGGAGTACAGTTCACAGTCTATGATTTCCGTTGAAGAGATTGCGCACCAAACTGTTATCTTGGCGAATGGATGGTTTGATGAAGTTTTGAAGTTTTCATCGTCCATATCTAAAATTTTGTTTGTTTACATAGCCGGAGAGAGGAAATCCGCGCCTTGCCGTCTCAGAGCAACTTGTAGTTCTCGTTTTCTTCAATCATTTCCAAAAATCTTTCACAAAAGTGTCGTCGGCAGCGAAATCGTTTTTATTTAGCGGTGAACACTTGAATTTTGTAGGGTGATAGTGTAAACAAACCTCAAGATTCTTCGGAGATTCCTCCTGAAATCTAAGTCCATTATGTGTCGACGCGTGATGTCCGAAGACTTCTTGTACACGCGGTTTTTAAAATTTGTTTACAATTTTTCGGCTGGTTACATCGCTCGCTCAAGTATTACAGTACCGGGTGTCCAGCCTAAGATGCAACGGTCCCATATGCCGATTTATTATTGTGTTTTTGGAAAAATGTTTCAAATAAATGTTGCCTCGAATCATATTCTACACATTTTAAATTAGTTTCAGTAATGGCGGACTTCCGGTGTACCGGAAGTGGATACTAACTTTATTATTTTAAATGGAACACCCTGTATATATTATTATATTTTGGATTCTTGTTAAATTTAAATAACAATACGTTAGGCATAATTTCAGGGCTAAGTTGTACCGTTTCCGAATTACATGACGTTTTTCGAAAAAAAATGACATTTGCAATGTCTGCGGTGTTTGAAAATATCTCCGGAAATACGAAAGCTAGAAAGATGCGGTTTTCAGTTTTCACTTAATTATGAAACAGCACGATCTTTTATTTTAAAATTGTTCGTTTTACATTACAGAATTATTAAATAGGGCTCTGTAATCTTCGAACTCTAAAATCATGGATAACATTGTTTTTTAAATTGAATGGTATAAGCAATTTTTACATAAAATAGATGTAAAATTTAATTTACTTTCGATTTTAATACGAGTGTTTATTGTCTATCTCTAAGGTTTTGGAGATATTCGCGATTTTTCAGTTTTTCATGATAGATACGTATTGCGGAGCGCCGGCCACCTTTCCCTCGCATTTCACCAGGCTTGGGACTGGCAGCATTAGAAAGTGGTCAACAGAATAACATAAAACCACTTGAAATAATTTACTGAGCGTTGGAAAATGACATAGCAAAGATAAAAGAAAACACTATTACTGGTATATCCATAAATCAGAACATTTTCGAAGTACATTACTCTGTCCAATGAATGGCGTACATACATATCGAGCGTCTTGCTCGCAACAGGTTACACTTTAAATGTTAGTGCCGTCATTATACAGAGAATTTGTACAATAATATTCAATTAAATGTTCAAAATGCGATCCATTTTAGGGCGTTACATTGAATACAATTGAAATCGCTTTTGCAAACACTTTTGAACATTTCTGAAGCATTTCTGGTGTGACTTCTTGAAACGCTGAGAGGATATTGCCAGCTTGTAAGATCTGGTGATCTTCGGAGGCCATCTGTCATCGTCCTCCACGCCAATCCAGGGGTCTGAAAAAGACACATCCAAAAATTGACCGAATTCGACAGTTTTGGGAGATGAGCACCATCCTGTTGGAACCACATCAGCTGACGAGTAGCTAGCGGAATATTTTCTGACAGAACGCCTCAAATTATTCTGAAGAAATTCCATATAAAACCCTACCCATCAGCGTGGTTATGAAAGAACAAGCCTATGATATGTTGTCTAATGATACCTGCCCACACGTTCACTGACCTTCTTTACTGACTATGTTGCTGCAATAAATCGATGGGATTTTGTTGTGTCATAAGAACGACAATTGTGACGATTCACAAATCCATTTTTGTGGAAGGTAGCTTCGTCTGAAAAACAAACTTTTCTACGAAAAAGTTCACCAATGTTTGTTTTTCCTTTTTTTTTATTTTAATTTTTGTTTGTTTCGAGTCGTCTTATTGTATTCTGTTGGCCACTTTCTAGCATACCAGAGCCATGTTCAAGCCTGGTGAAATGCGAGGGGAAAGGTATGCGCGCGCTTCGCAATACGTATCTATCATGAAAACTGAAAAATCGCGAATATCTCCAAAACCTTTGAGATAGACACATAACACTCGTATAAAATCGAAAGAAATTAAATTTTACATCTATTTATGTAAAAATTGCTATACCATTCAATTTAAAAAAATCAAGTTATCCATGATTTTAGAGTTCGAAAATTACAGAGCCCTATTTAATAATTCTGTAGTTTAAACGTAACAATTTTAAAATAAAAGACGTGTGCTGTTTCATGATTAAGCGAAAACTGAAAACCGCATCTTTCTAACCTTCGTATTTCCGGGGATATTTCCAAACACCGCAGACATTGCAATGTCATTTTTTTCGAAAAACGTCATGTAATTCGGAAACGGTACAACTTAGCCCCAATGTATGCCTAACATTGTTATTTAAATTTACAAAGGAATCCAAAAATACAATAATATACAGGATGTTCCGTTTAAAATAATAAAGTTAGTAGCTACTTCCGGTACAACCGGAAGTCCGCCATTACTGAAACTAATTTTAAAATGTGTAGAATATGATTCGGGGCAACATTTATTTGAAACATTTTTCCAAAAAGACAATAATAAATCGGCTATGACCGTTAATCTTAGGTCTGGAACCGTAGTATTATTTCCGAGTTCTCGGTAAGCTAAGTAATGAACGATTCCATTCATTCATTTGATATAACCTGTGTAAAAAATCGCTCGTTAAGCACATCCACTATCTGTACTATTATTCAAATCCTAACGATGTTTGTTTTTGACAAATAGATAATGATGTCTATTGTGTATTGTGGTTTGAATACGCAAATGCATGAAGAACAGTGCTTCTTTCAATTTACATTATTCAACTACGTTTTGCCACATGTTTCGCCCAATTGTATATGTTCAGCCAAAAGCTTCAGTAATTGACGATTTTGCCTAAAAGTGCTCAATTGAGCAAAACATGTTTTTTACTCACTCACATTTCACATCCCAAATACACAATTTCCTGATTTTTTACACCCTGAGAAAGAAATTACCATATAATCCTCATTTCCTGTTTGTCACCTATCACTATTCTTCATTGTCTTTTCTTTATTCAAAATTGAATCCGCCAGGATTGCAATTAGAAAAATTTACTATGAAGCGTCTGTAATACAAAGTCAGAGCTCATTTACATATATCCTTTTATTATATCCAGTCGAAAATAAGCATTGTAGGTGGTGTATCAAAAGCTAGGAAATATTTCACGTTGCTCGCTCTATATAAGCCGTAACCGGAGAGAGATAGTGCTTTACTGGCAATTCTCAAAAATTTATTAATTTCGCGAAACTTGCTTACGCTACGCTATAAAGCCGATAAAGCGTCCGTATCTCACACATTTTTACAAACCGCGGCGGTGCTAGTCGAGTTTGGCGAGAAATTCCGCTCGTAAAACCGGAATACGGCTGGCGCGGTTATATTTTTAGAATTCGTCGCGATAAAAATTTTAGTTCCGAGTAAACAGGAACGGCGAGAGCAGAGTAGAATGACAATTAATGAATAAAGGTAGAGAAGTGGATATAAAATACGAAGTAATTCAAAAGACGCAGTCTCCCTTCAGAACCGGCAAGTTACAATTGAGTTACAGAAATTCGAAATAGGTCGTTCGTAAGATAAGCCTTTCCTTTTATTTTCTTTTTATGTTATAAATTAGACTCACTTCGAGCGTAATTTGTGGTGAAACCTATATACTGATAAAATTGCAATCAAAAGTTTCAATTACATTAAGCTGTGCAGGTAGGTGCATTATATTTGATCCTGATGTCAATTTGACAACTGGTAATTCTATTTAAACTAAAATAATTCAATTGTCTACAAGAATACTTTCTTCTTCGTTAACCAATGAAATTTCTGCACATCTGTAGTCCTTCGTATCTACATTGGGGAAAAGATTTCTTTATCGTTAACAAATATACCGTAGTGGTTGAATAAATTGATATTATGTATTTAATGATACCATAGCTAGCTTTACTATTATCTATTTTAAAATAATAATAAGAATATAACACAAAAAGGATATAGAATGTAGCAGTGAACAGCCACACGATTTCCAGGTGGTGTGGGGGACCTCTGCATTTGGCAAGGCCTTCAACGAATTTTCTTTGGAATTTTCCCTTCACGAGGTAAAGATGATCAGTAGTGAAATACCTACACATCGAAATCAAATATTAGAATTTGAATATTATATTTTTACAACAGATTTTAACAGATCAAAGTTGGATCAAGTTCTAGTTCGAAGGAACATATTTTTTTACAGTGTACCTATTTATTTTCCTTAAATTTTGTTTCATAATGTTTTTATACGTATTTGCAGTGTAAGTTTATTGATATGTCAACAAAAAGACAGGGGAAATTGTTTTTGAAAAAATATGATGTGTACGCGAGGTTGCATACTCATTGCACAATTAATATTTTAAGATTGTTAGTTTAGTATAGTAATTTATTTTGTAAAATTCAAAATGTATTTTTTCCCATGATGTACACCTTTGTTTTATAATGAATGTAAGATGATTCCACAATTTTACAATAATTATTTTCTTTTCAATTTAGTTTCTTCATAGTTCCATTTGGTCACATGGGCATTCACATATGTTAAATATCCTATATTTCCCTCCTCACATCGGTGAAATTAACGAACTTTTCTGAGGCAGTTTGCAGCTCTTGCGAAGGCAATCGCTATCGGTGTCTGTTAGAAAATTTCAATTCTACAGCATTCACCAACCAACCTCCGTGAGAGACGGACGTGCCTCGAGTTATTTTATAAAATTTAATGGCTATTTTGATAAAATCCTAGTTATTCCAAATTCCAATCTAAAAATGATGGTTTATCATCATAATCCACAATTTACCTATATAATCATTGCGTAATTTTCTTCAAACAACGATATTCCCGAGATATGTTCCTGTCCTGAACCATTCGTCGCAATTCGAAGTACCAGAGCCCCATTCGATAACCTGATGAGAGTTGCCCGCTCCGATGCCTGCTGATTTGATCCCTCCAAAGGTATTCTCTGTCCATATGAACCTAAAAATGAACGTATTATTTTAATTCGCATTTAAATTTTGAAATATTTATAATAAATTTTATTTTTAATACGTTCTAGAAATTTTATTTGGTTAGGAATTTTTTATAACCGCTGAACACTGGTAGAAAACTTTTATAAGGTGGCAGTTCTAATTTTACTAGTTAATATGTATTCACAGCATGAGCCGAATACCCAGTAATTTTTACCATCAAATGTTGCACATACTGTTTTACCTGCCTTTTGAGCATAGAATTACACACGACGAATGTCCAGAAATCGCGGAAATTTTGAAAGTCAATATTTAACGTATTTATTTTGTATGTTGAATTTATATTGCAAAACTGGGAAGTACTAACAAAAAATATAATTGTTATTCAATAAACGGAGTCATTTGACTTACAATTAGCTGAGATAGTTATTTTCTTATCTGCGTTGTTTTACACCGTTTCAAATTTCGAACCTTTAATAAATATAAATCTCATGTGTTTTAAATTTAAATGTTTCCTTTATCTCACAAAGTTAATCAATAACCTTGATATAAGTATGGTTACATAAGAGTTTCATGCAAATTATTTCACTTAAACTAAGCATTGTAAATATGAATATTGGAGTAGAGGACATTTAAGCAACATTCTACTATAGCGTCCGGGGTAGTACTGAAGAATTAAAATCTATTCGTATCTTTTTAAAGCTAGCGCGTCCTCTAGCCTGTAGCAGTCAGAAATTCCCACCCCGCATGACATCCGGCATTTGAGAGGGTATACTTATGATTAAAAAGTAATACGATCGATGACACTGAGTTGAGTAAACTTATATTTTAATAATTCAAATAGACTTGCCTATTATTTTTAATAAATAATATTTGTTTCATCCGGGCTATGTACCACCTTATGGTATTACAATACATTGATCCAAATAGGTTATTTTTTAAATCAAGGCGAAGAAATATTTATTAGGTGCTCAGAAAAAATACTTGAAATAAATAACGGTTTAACTAACAGCATATTTCTTCGATACGAGAAAGGATCGTCTTGACTTCGCAGAATATTTAAACGTTTGGGCTGGTAAGTTTAGGAACCGTGTTATTGGTCCTCTTTTCATTGATAGTACACTAACTGGGCAGAGATATTATAAATTATTTTTTACATGATCAGGCTGTTCCTAATATTGAGGAAGATGGGGAGTTACCTGTAAATGTTTGTTTCCTACAAAATAGAGCACCCCAACGCTATGCCCTTAATGTTAGATTTTCTTCAACTAATCCTGAAGGAAGCGATAGAGGTAGGCATTAAAAACACCTATAACTATTCAATAGAGGATTCAGTTCTACAAAGCATGGTATTAACATATACAGGGCGTTCTATTTGAAAGAAATTACGCCAAATCTACCCTAGATTGTTGGATATCCTGTATAATTTGTTTACTTTTTCTTCTTTGGTTAAGTAGTAGAGGACCCATTCCCTTCACAATCCACAAAAAAGCTCTCTACCCTTTACTGTATAGCTCTTATATGCCTTTAACACATCATCCCTTCTTGTGTTTTTTTTTTCACAAAGTTAGAATAACTCTAAAAGGCTAACTAATAGGTAATATGTTTTATAAAATTGGCTTTAAAATAGCTAGTAGAATCTAAAAATGCACCACGAAACATAGGTATTTATTTATAATACCAAAATTAGCTATGACTTTCGATGTAATCGGAAGTAGGACATAAATGGAATTATTTTTTCTAAATAGAACAAAGCTAACTATGCCTAACCCTGAAGTTTCAAAATTAAGATATCAATGCAAATTTAAGAATTTTTAAAGGACGGATTCTCTGAATCACTCTGTATATTTTTAGTTTAGTGAGTTGTTTATTTTATCGAAATAAATTATTTTATTGAACATATATAAGACTAGCTATACAAATATTCTCTAACTGTTATTTATTAATTATTTCAATATATTAAGTTAATTATTGAAATATTTCCTAATGATACATTACACAATTCCTTTCTCCTTACAGACTTATCCAAAATCGAATCATTATTAAACTAAACTAGAGTCATTTTAAGTCATAAAACTTCTCGACCGTAAAAACAATATGGTCCATTATTTTTGAACGGTAACTGTATACATTCCCACATATTCGTGTGTATGTACATATTTTTTCTCGGAATGCTTTTATGAACTATTAATGCTAACACGCACTTCATGCCGCACTAGGATTTTCAAAGGAAGACCCTTTCTGGTTTCTGTATACAATATAATTTATTTATTTTCTTAGTGTGGGCACTGCTAGTTCTCTTTCGTCTCTTTCTACATATATTCGTGTCTTGCGTACTCATACGTGAATACAGAACATATTCAGATTCAGATGTGTGCATACGACAAGCTGGATGATATTTGGCTAGGAATAAATCTCCTCCGAGGGAATGCTAGATAGAATACACACGTTTTTTAATGTTGTTTATAAAATTTGATTTTTTAAACGAATGAGGCAAATATTAAAATAGAATCCTAAAATATTCGTTTGCTGTAAAGTGATAAATTCGAAGATACAGTAAGAAGTAAGTCCTCCTTAATACTTATGTAGATACTGTATTTATTAAATATATTCTTGTACTAGTTTCGGCATTAGTATGCCGCCCTTAATCTGTATGTGGGAATTTATATAAATTTATGGTTTACTATTGAAATAGAAAGCAATAAAAAATATTTTTTTTTAGAATGATGATATGATTAATGCCGTGTTATGTTTTAATATTGTCTTAATGTAATTTAACACATTACATACATTGGTAATAAAACATAAAACGTTCATCCAGATTGTCTAATTTATCAAACTAAAATAACAAACATGACGAATGCTGCCAAAATGTGATTTCCAACAGAAACCTACTTTAATTTCAACCATCACCCTTTGTGATTTTTCCACACTTTTCGTCATCGTGTATCTTCTTTCTTTCATTATACATTTAAAGCTTGCCATATTCAGCCGATTACTTCCACATACGACATAGCCTTATTAAATAACTGTTTGCCTTATATTTTAGAGGACATAATCATTTCTACGATAGAAAAACTTGAGCCACTTTATATTAAAAATGAAACACCAACAAAATTTATAAAACTTTTCCTTTTAACGAAATCAATTTAAGATCTGATACAACTTTTAAACAGTTATAAACATAAACTTAATAGGAGTTTATTCAATTAATTGTGTGGATTATTAAAATTCCATTTACATAGGTCAAACTAATAGACTTCAGATAGGTACTGCTGTGTACTGACTGAATTAAATGAAAATGCAAAATGATATTAAAATGAAAGAAAAGTAAATTTAGCTAGCTCAACGAAAATAATTTTTAAAATTGAACAAAAGAACTTTTAACCTCAGAGTTACCCTCGCGAATTAAAACTTGAATCTAACCACGAAAAGTAAAAAGTGAGTGAATGAAATCAGACTTTTTTTTTAATTACCCGAAAAATTGTAAAGGTTTTAAAATAAAACAAAAGAACAGAATTTTCAACCCAATGACACTAATTAACAATGAATTTTATTTTTTAAAAAGGGTTAAATTACAACTTGTGCAGAAAAATACCGTGAACTGATGGTTTTAGCCTAAAATAAAACTGCACTTAACTCTAAATTAAAATAGGACAATGCTATTTCCTATGTAAAGCAAAAGATTTGTTTGTTCAGGATGATTATCGAAAATCTTTCAATTTCAATCCACGAGGTTTGACAAATTAAAATAAACTGGTGGACAAATGCAAGAAATTTACATTAAAGCAAAACTAAAAGCAAGAACAATGCTTCTACTCACCCAAACAAGGTGATTGAAAAATAATAAAGAAACAGCAAAATTGGAAAAACAGAAAATTAACTCTTTAAATATAATGAGAGAGAAAAAAAACCAAAATTCTATCTTCCTAAATAAAAAAATAATAATTGATCTTATATCTACTACGTGTACACGTTAATATATTAACAATTATTACGATCAGAATTCCTTGATTGGTTATATAAAATTAAATCAGAAATGTTAAATTTACTAAATCAAAATGGATAACAAAATGGCAACAATGATTGAAAATTACGTCTACTCACGTTAATAGTCGAACAAGGAACTCATTAACAAATCTCTACAACCTATTTTCCTTATAAAAATCCCTCTCTCAAAATCGTATAACGCAGCCGTATAACAATTCAACGACAAATTTGAATAGAATTGACATTAAAACAACACTAGACAAATTAATGAATGGATTAATTTAAACATTTAAACTTAACACTTGATTAATTTGAAATGAAACAATAAACTCTTTAACTAAACTTATACAAAATAAAATTATTGTGAAAATTCTCGGTACATTGAATAACAGCTCGGAAGAAAGTAAACAATTCAAAATATGCAACTCAAAATACACTTAGCGGTAACGCGGGTTGTCTAACCATAGCAGTACATAAATATCCGATCACTCCGCACCACACAAGATTTGATTAATTCGGGACAATTGTTTCGGGAACACGTGCGTCCCCATTATCAAGCGAAGATCGAATGATTATTATATTTTGAATTAATCAAATCTTTTGTAATACGTAGCGATCGGATATTTACGTGTCTATTACTACACTACACTCCCTGTGATATCTTTTGATAGTAGATTTCAACTTCAATAAAAGAACATACAACATAATACCCATATCACTTCAAATATTTACAAATATAAATTGGAAAAAGCTCAAACTATTAATTTTTAGAATGTTAAAATGCTTCATAAACAAAAAAAAGAATAAAGATTACATTTATTAGATATGTTAGAAATCGAAAAACATAAAAAAGACAAAATTTATGAAATGATAGGATTGAAATCTTGGAAAATCATTATTTTTATGTCTTGATATTTAAAATGATTTCCCGGCGTGTATATTTGGTTGCTTCCTTTTTCCTTTAAAATCGTTTTAAATCTGTATTTAAATACCTCTACAGTTCTTGAGTTTTATTTTTCTTAAGTTGGGAATTTTCCAAATGTCCAATACTTTTATATTGCACCTCTTCATGTCTCCCTACAACTACTATCATAAAATGCGTGTTTTGGATAATTCAATCATTTAATGTAAATTTTAATTAGTGTAACTTTTCTGAAACTTCTTTCCATTCAGTGAACGTATCTGTTTAATCTTCAACTTAATTCAAGAGGATTCATGTTACAACCATAACCTAACTGCTGATAATTGATGAAATACATATCCTTTTATCATGCATGGTGTAAATGTAAATGAAATGATCATAGTTCATAGCGATAGTATTCACATTTTGTTGCCTTTACACATATGAAAGAAAGCTGATTATAATTGCCCTAACAAACAAAGTCACCCCAACTGTTCACCACCGGATTTTGATAAAATTTTGCAGGCATGTAGACCTGTGAAAAAAAATTAAAAGGCAAATGTTCTTCTTGACAATTCGGACACTTTTGATGTGACAAACTTACATGAGTTTTCTTATCCTTAGATAAATTCGAATTTTTAATATGCCCCTTTCGTAAAATTCGTAGAATTTTGATTTTTTATTGTTTGCATTTACTGGAGAATTAAGTTTTGTTAAGGATTTTTTTTGCTAGATCGAACGGTAATGAAAATATATGCACATATTGACATATTAAGTATGAGAGTAAATCTCTCCTCGGATAACTCTGAGAAAAAAAGTGACATAGATAAATAGAAGCTCGTACCTAATTGAAGTGGTAATAGTGTGCTTTGTAGCCAATATTTGTTAATAATAAATAAATAAAATCCTTTGTGGAATGTGGATAAATTGATTTATTTGTTAATTAGTCCTACATAATTAACATATCCAAACGTTTCGACTACAATGTAGTCTTCATCAGTGGGAAAAGATAGAAACAGTAGATTAAACTAAAACCGGAGAAATAATTTTAAAAAAACGATGATAATACTTACTAAGTTGAGATGATAAGCAGCAATGTGCAATAATAAGTTCATTAAAAACACAATTACGACATTACAAAAACAAGAACAAACATTTTAAAACTGAATAGTGATAATGAATCATGTACCAGGGAAAGGCGAAGTGTATGTGTATAACTATAAACGAGGAACATCCTCATTGTACCTAATGTAGCAAAAATGTTGTCAATTTCAAAGATAATTGGGGTGGCTGTAACCGCCGTATATGAAATTTTGGAAAAAATCCTAAAACATGTAAATTTTATTTTTAATGTGTATAGATTAGAACAGAAAAAAATATGAATTTCTAATTTACGTGGTAGGGGAATTAAAATTTGTTCTTATTTTAGCTCCTTACAACCCTCATCATGCATCACTGACCTCCTTATTAAACCAAAATGCCTGAATTGTCAAGACGAACATGTTCCTTTTTTAGTTCAGATCGATATCTCTTCTAGTTCCAAAGATATCGTATTTTAGGGGTGTAACTTTAGGGATCTGTATTTTCATTACAAGTGAATATCAGCACTTAAAAAAAATACGGGGTCGATTACTTTTCACTTCTCTACATACCTGCAAAATTTTATCAAATTTGGAAGTTGAGCAGTTGAGTGATTTTACTTGCAGGTAACACCTTCTTTGGTCTATAGTTCAAATTCGGTTCTTGCCTGACACAAGTTGCCGAACACACTGCAATTTTCAGTTTTCTTAAATTTTTGTAAACAAACACCAGACCTGGCATGGAATATGCTCCACTCAGCGAGGCGATTAATATTGTGAGCACACATACAACAAAAATGCAGAAAGCAATGCGTTACAGAAGCTTTCACAACCATACGTTTTGAAAATGACGCAAACATATTACTAGGGTATGACAGAGGGTTTTTATTTATATTTCGAGTTATTCATCTCAAACGTCATGTAGTTGCTTTTACAACGTTGCCAACTGAGTAGCATGTTGGGAGTTCCCGATAATGCCTAGTTTCACCACTTGGAGCATCACTTTGCAATTAAAATAATTTTTATTTCATTTATTCGATGGCATGGGTTTATTCATGCCGCATTCCAAGCTTTGTTTCTTAAAATGAAATGCTTAAAGAAGAAACACTGCCAACTTTTGTACACAGATCTCTTGGGTTATAATATAAGAAGTGTTTTTTTAAAAAAAAAAAGCTTTTTCTTTGAAGTAGCGTTGAGCTACACTGCTTTTGAAACCAAGATTTGCAGATTGAGTAATAAAAAAAAACGATGCCATTTTCAATGTTTTGCGTAATGCTGTATAGTAAAATAGCGAAATGTAGGCAACCAATTACACACTATACTATATAAAACTCTTAAAACTTGCTGTTACTTATTTCAAAATAAAATATTCCTATGTTTAGAAAAGGAAAACATTTTTTTTTCAGAAAATTGATTGAAGATATGAGATTCTCCACAGAAACAATAAACGCATCCACGTGGTTCTAAGCTCTGGATTAGGCGATAGTTAATTACAGAACGTGCAGAGAGAAGTCAGCTCCATCCGGAACCTGTAAGCGTGTGGCTTGAACGTTTTGTTAATAGGATAAGTTTGTTCGAGTGTTTTCCTAAGAAGCGCTTAATAATTCAATAAGCGGGCGAATTGGATTGCATTCCTTATTCATGGTAAGCGGTGCGTTCCGGCGAGGAGTTGTGGAAATTACCAAGTAAGTTCGGCTTTGTTTCCTGCGGAAATAAATGAATTCTAGATCGATGGCGTATGAAAGAAGTTGGCGGTGCTTCATGTCGTCAACCAGCGGTGAAGTCGTTGGCTGTGTTTTATAAAGTATACTAGCGCTCATTTCTACAGAATAATAAGTAAAAATAAAACGTTAATGGAATGTGATTAAATAAAACTCTTGAGGTAGTGGCTTTTTATTTTATTTTCTAGTAAAACATGTTTTTTTTTAATTACCTAGTCTTTAAGGTTAATTTTTGGACAATATGGCTTTCTTAAAACAAACCGAAATCCAAATTAAACAAAACATTTCCACATTTATTTTTGTCTTTTCCATTGTGTATCTAAAAAAAAAAAAAAAAGTCATAAATACAGGATACCAATAAGGTATCTGTACCAAATAAGGCCACATTAAGCTTTAAATGACTACAGTTAATTCTGTATTAAAAAAGGCTTTATTTATCAGGAATAATACGTGAATGTTTGTCAATAAAGAACTGTGGTAATTTTTTAAATATGCTACCAGTTTTGTTAAAAAAAAAAAAAAATTCCCGAAATTCCCGTTTCATTGGGACCCTATGATCCAAACAAGACCATTATAAATTTTTGCATTTTTCAAAGAAGAACGTATATGAAAATTTAGAACTTTTATTCTTAACTAAGAAAAGTTAAAATTCATATTGGTAGCATACGAATTTTTGGCGGTTTACTTTTTGCAAACCCACACATTCTTCATGGACATAACGTGCACACACTACGCATAGGCACATATCAAGAACTTTATCTTCTTTACAAAGAAACAATACCAACTCTCTCTAGACTGCTGTCTTTTTCTTCGTTTGACAAGTAACACTCTTAGATGTACTGTTGGTTAAACACATCATGGGTAACACTTTTGGGCGGTTAAATTTAGTGTCTTTCACCTCTTTACGTTGAAACGCCAAGATCTCTAACATTCTCAGTGGATGTTAAAATAGTGCCGTTGATAGAGTAAGGATAAATAAAGCGATTCACTTCCTTTGTATACATCATGGATGTGCATTTAGAAATGTTCAAGGAAAGCCTACACCTATTGCACCACAAGAGAACGGCATCAATGTCACGCTGGAGAACCTCAGCATCTACTACTGAGTTAACTGATGCAAATAATTTAACGTCGTCTGCAAACATTAATTTCTCGGACTGAACGTTGGTAACTAAATCATTAATGAATATTAGAAATAAGAGTGGCCCCAAATTAGATCCCTGCGCAATGCTAGATGTAGGAGTAATAAACTTTGAAATATAATTGCGATACCTAACGCATTGTCTTCTATCCAGCAGTTAAGATTCCAACAACAGCATTAAAGAATCAGGCAGTCCAAACGCACGCAATTTTCTGAGAAGTATGTAATGATCAATTTGATCAAAACCTTGTAAAAATCAAGAAAACAACTTCAACTTGACCACTGTTATTCATCGTTTCAGAGACAAAACTGCGTAAAGCAGGCTAAATTAGTAATAGTAGACCTATTGCGCATAAATCCATGCTGAAAGGGAGATATTAACTTCTGTATGCAATTATAAATATGTTTGTGTAAAATGGACTCGAAAATTTTGGCAAAATTACATAAAAGTGATATAGGTCTATAGTTTTTAATCTCTGTTGGATCTCCCTTTTTGAGAACTGGACATATGTAGGCTATTTTCCAGAGTGAAGGAAACCTTGAATGCTTCAGAATTAAATTGAAAATTGTATGTAAAGGTTTTGTGAGTACAGTTGCAGAATCACGAAGTAGGAAGCTAGGTATAGCATCATATCCGGTGGTAAAACAATTTTTAGATGTACGTAAGGTAGATTCGATTTCATTCTCTGATATTACTATTTATGCTAAAGAGCAATTTTCCGTATGTGAAATATTTCAATTATTTTGCCTGAACATACTAAACTAACTATATAAACACACGTCACATCGCCCAATTCCCAATCCTCTTTACGATAATCCTATACGGTCCTTTCGAGCGGCGCTAACGAACGGAATTCACGACTGACGGCGAACCTAACAGAAAAATAATTACCCCTGAAAGCCGATATAATACGCGTACCGACGTAAGATCCATATGCTACGAAGCGGAGAGGGGCGCCGAACGAATTATGCCCGGTCATGCATCACGCTGTGAGCCGTGCGTCTCTCCCGCGAAGCAATGAGTCACGGTCCGTACGTCTGAAAGGAGCGACCGGATCGCCCCGCCGTCATCCACGTGAAAACTGGTCGCGCCGGTCGCAATGGGACTCCTCACTTAATTCAGAAAACCCATTAGCGAGATACGGAGACGATAAACTACGAACGCTCGCAGTGTGCTTCAAAAATATTCCGTCAATTCTTACTTTATACTTATACTCTGGCAATTGATTAGGGAAATATAAAACTAGATAGCTAATGTTCTATGCCAGTGTTTCTCAAACTTTTTGGTTAGTAGAACCCAGCTCAATTTCGGATGAGCGCTGGTTCTGCTTTTTAGTATCGAACAGAGTGAAACTAGGAAGAATTCAATATACTTAATGTTCTAGAAGAAAGTTAAATTCTTATGGCGGGTTCTTCATCAAATTAGTTGCGATAATTATTTTTGTCGACACAAATTTGTCATGTCAAACGCGTTAAGGTGCGAATGTGGCCGTTTATGACAATTGGGCATATTCACCTTTTAAACTGCTTCAAAATTTTATTTTTGCAATTAGTGCCGTAACCATACCATTTATTCCACTAGTGCCGTAATAGGGTCTATTACAGCACTAGTTGCGTATAAGAAATGGGAACATTTAAGCAGATTTATTTAAGTTGTCACATTGCAACAGAATGGAGATGTCGATATGACATTTTGTAAGCAAGTTTGAGGTTATTTTATTAAAATTCATTGTAAGATTTGATATTTTTAATTAATCTTTGAAATAGTACAACTATTATAAACATTTATATTAACGTTTGAATTATCTTTCGAAGTGATAGTGATACCGTGTGCAGTAGAAACATTCTGTTGAAAATTATCGTTCTCTGCGATAGTGATATTGCTTCTGTTGGAGTACTCAAACTGTGAACCATTCCCAGAAGTTCCAGGTAGATTCACATTATTTTCCTGTGCAAACATATTTCCAACATCAATTTTATTTTTCATAGAAGAGGCAACGTAACCTTCAGCAACAGCCGTGCTTTTCCAGCCACCTAATCGTTTTATAGTTAAAATATCACCTCCAGTATTTGCTATATGTGTCGCACTGGATCTTCTAAAACAATGTCCTGTATAAAGATGAGGATCTGGTAAATGAAGAAACTGGCAATTTGTTTAGGAACATTTCCCATGGTGTTAATACCGATAGGGCTATTAATTAAGCAGCCATGACGATAAGTTAGACGTTTGTGAGTAACTGTTTTAGGCCGCAGATTATTATATTTTTTTATAAGTTCGATGCAGTTTACATCAGTCACTGCGAACATTCTGGGTACATTGTTTTTTTGTTTTAGGTATGTTGACTATAATGGAATCGGAATTGTATTGAAGATCTTCCACACATATATTAATTAATTCTTCTCGCCTACAGACTCCATTATATCCTATTATCAAAATAACCTAGAATATAAAGAAACGGAGTGCATGAAAAAGTTGTAGAACTCATATTAAATATTATAATATAGTTACTTTAGTAATATAATATATAACAAATTTCAAAAATGTGTCAATTTTAAATTAACTTGTCAATTTAAATCTTGTACCAAACCAAGGTGACAACTGGTGACAACCGCCACAAAATTTCCCTAGATTATCAAATTTTTCTCGTTTTGCTTTTACAAAAAGAGAAATTTTAAAACTAGTTGCAAAAAATAGCATAAAAGACACGTTTCATTTGACATTAAAGCACTCATTCAGTTAAGAAACTCATTCAGAGTTTAAGAAACACTCGTTTCTTAAACTCTGAATTCGTACTTTGAAACGTCAAAATGAAACTTGTCTTTTAATATACTATAACAGCACTAGTGCGATTTTTGTTTTGCAACGATAAGTCTGATGTCATTTCAATGAAAGTTTTGTATTCTTTTTTCTGGTATAGTAGAATATTGTGCAGTGTCAATAACTAAGCTTTTAGTGGATAATTTGTTTCGGTATTTCATTGATTTGAAAAATTCTGATTAAAATAATTTCTTCTCCCTCATTTCAACTACTTTCTCTTCTGAAAAGTATTTTATTGATGGGAAGGCAGTCAATCTCCTTGAAGCACTGAACAATATGTGTGCATTGTCAAAAATTCATTTTCCTTGAAAGCAAGATTCTTTTTGTTATCAGTAAAAACATTACTCCGTTACCCTGAAGAAGAATTAAACTGAGTTCGTTAATATTTGTAAAAAATGCTGCTTAAATAGGCCATTTTAATCGACCTTTCAATTCGAAATTGTGTTCCAAAAGAAGCAAGCACGTCGTTCTTTAGTTAAAAAAAAACGGGTTAGTATCTTTCTTCGAGATAACCATCTTACTTCAATATGTCACTCACTTCAAGAAAAAGAAACTGCATACTTCCCATATCTTCTTCATAGTATTTTGAATCAACGATGATTTTATAAGTAAATGATCTTGACCATCTCATTAAGAGCATTCTAAAAAATGGACAATATTTTTTTTTTGGTAATTCTCACGCATACAAAATGCGAGTAAAATAGTAAATGCCTTTCAATCAGTTCGAACGTCAATTTCTAATTAAAGATGAGCTTCTTTGAAGAGCTAGTATAAATATGTTTTGGGTTCATATTTTTAGGTATAATTATGTGCCATAAAAGTATTTGCCTGCGATTTGAATTAGTTCAACAATAAATTAAAATACATATTTTAAATTTTATTTCCTTAAACAGGTTTTTTTTTTTAAAATTGAATTCTGATCTGTTGTAAGTTTAAGAACACTCCTTAATGAATTAAATGAAAATGAAATAAAAAGAAAGAAAACACGAAACAAAGCAATGCCCTATATTCTTGAATTTATCAGAATTCTTATATTATATGTTTATATTTCAATTCGTATGAGTTTGCAGAACAAATTATCAAGCTAATTCCAAACATAACAAAATGTTTTGCTTTGCTAAACATGTGCATTAAAAAAATTGGATTAGTGTCCAGTCAGAATGGCGTACAATGCGGTTTGGCAATTAATGCTGTATATCGGTATCTAAATACAGTTAGTATCCATTTTGTATGGATTATAATTTTCGTTTCTTTTTCATTTGAGCAATGCTGCCTTGTTGAGTATATAAATAAATAGAAGAGGCGGTTTGCCCAGATCTCTTACAAACGAATCTGGGATCTCATTCACTACACCTTCTCTAATTGTTGAAGCGTTCCAAATTGTTTTCAGTTCTGTGTATACCCTCTCACCACCAACATTACCAACAGCTCTACCAGCGACACCATTACAGACTGCTATCTCGGCTTTAATTCATATTCCATCGTTTAGTGGAACTGATGTTGAACAAGCAATAGCAAAATTTAAGGATTCATTCACCATGGGTGACGACAATATACCTGGCTTTTTGGTTAAGGACTGCTCTCGCATTTTGTCGCAACTATTGTGTGTTCTGTTCAATTTATCACTGTCTACTGGTATCTTTCCGGATGCGTGTAAAACTGTCAGACTTGCACCGGTTCATAAAAAAGGCAACACCTCATTCATAGAGAATTACCGATCTATCGCGATCATCAATAATTTTGAGAGTTGTTTATGTAATGCCATCTTCCCTATGTTCAGACCTTTGTTATCTCAACATCAACATGGTTTTGTCGATAGACGTTCTACGGTAACTAATCTCGCTGTTGTGACGCAATTTTTGTCTTAGTCTTTGGATAGTGGTGGGCAGGCGGATGTGGTATATACAGATTTTTCCAAAGCCTTGACCGTTTGCATCATTCTAGGCTTCTGATGAAACTCGATGCTGTTGGATTTTCGCCTTCATTGCAATTACTGTTTAGATCATATTTATCTAGTAGAAGGCAGTACGTTAGTTACAGAGGTCAAATTACTTTACACCTCTTTCTGGCGCTCTTCAAGGCAGCAATTTAGGCCATTTGCTGTTCTTGATCTTTATCAATGATCTCCCTGTGACATTAGACTGTGGCAGACTTTTGTTTGCAGACGACTTAAATTTGTTTGCTAAAATTACAGCCCTCGATGACTTTGAACGCCTTCAGTACCAGTTAAATCTACTTTCTTTATGGTGCCTAGACAACGACTTAAATCTAAACATTTCAAACTGTAACATTGTTTTCTTCTCGCGTACATGTACCTTAATCGACTTCAATTATCGAATTAATAATACTACCTTAAACCGCTGTGACACTATAATGGATCTGGGTGTACTATTTGATAGTAGTCTTACTTTTAAAGATTATATTAAGCATACAATTGCTTCATCTTTAAAATCATTAGGCTTCATCATTCGCAACACAAAGCACTTTTCATTATTACACTCTGTAACCAATTTATACTACTGCTATGTGCGCTCTAACTGGAATATGCTTCCCTAATTTGGTCTCGGTTCTATAAAACATACTCGCAATCGCTTGAGCAGGTCCACAGGTGTTTTTTGAAATATCTTTATCTAAAGCAGCACGGGATATATCCCGCAAGGCTTCAACCACACAATTCTGTTAAATATGTTTGGGTTTCAGTCCCTAGAACAACGTCGCACTCAAACTGATATTAAGTTTCTCTTTAATTTAGTCAATAACAAAAACCATGTGATTTCCCTCACTAATTCTTTGAATTTTCAGTTCTCCAGTATTCTGCACGACAGGCCTACACTTTTTACTGCCCTCTTGCACGCACTAATGTAATGTCACATGCACCACTGTACAGAATCTGTAACTACTTCAATAATGATTTAAGTTCAGTAGTTGATATACATTCATCTAGTTTATTCTTGATTAATTAAATGTCTAAACAATCTGTGAATGTAATATGTGAGCCTAATATTGTACTTCTCTTAGTCTCGGTCTGTTACTAAGTCTTTGTTCTGTAGGTTAAGTTTAAATGTTTTTCAATTAGAATTAGTTGGATTGGAATCATTTTTTTTTGTGCTTTGTTTTGATTAATATTTACCACAAGTTATGTAATTCATTTTTTTGTCCTGTAATTGCATGCACTTATCATCTGTGGGGCAATAAATCCTATTATTATTATTATTATTAAAAATAAATAAGCTGTGCTTGCGATATTATTTCTAAATACTTAATTTATATTTATTTATTTACTATAAACAAATTAAATTCCTGTAACACTTCTCAAAATGTATTATCAAAATCAATTATAACATTCCTTACGTTCTCATATTTCACAGTCGTTTGAATTGATAATCAGCATATGTATTCCTATTCACCTATAATCATTTCCCTTATTGTATAGGATCTACATATAATGGATCCCACACGGCAATTAATCGACAATTAAGACGTTACCGTTAAGATAACTATCTATTTAATAGGCAATTATTATAATGGATACATTGAACTCGCAATCTAATGGGTGAAAGTGCCGTAAGTATAATTGCCACTTTAAACAGCAATTACTTCCCATGTACAGGCATAGGTATCTGTGCGAGCAAGTCATCATTACCGGACCACACAATGAACACATTCTCTTTATTGATGTATATGCTGACATTATTCCTATCTTCATAAAGAGATAACTCGTATGTGCGTAACATTGTTTTGCATTTTAACTTATAAGTAGTTAGGCTCATTAATTTCTTAATAGGTATCAATAGTAACTCGCTGACTTCATAACAATGTTTTAAAGCAGTGCTTTTTTCCAAGTTTATACGTTATTTCGTTTCCTTCCACTACTGTTGCTTTTAGCTAATTCGTTTAATTTCTCAAGGTACTCTCAGAACAAGTTGCCTAGGTATGAGTTCCACACACTGATGGCCGCTTGACTGTCAGACATAATGATAATATCCTGCTTTCTATGACTTCTGTTAATTAACGGATGAATCTTCCAATAGCGTCTTCTGCTTGGTTATATCTCTAAACCTTCGAAATATTTGGATCTAGGCCCATATATTCCTATTCCAGTTCTCTCTGCCGTTTTGGAGCCATCCATGTGCTATTTGATGGCGTTTCTATTCAAGTTTAGGATTGGTTTTGGATTCCACTCGCTCTTATTGCTAATCTTTCCGGTTAATTCTTTCACAAAGTTGATTTTTTTGACTTGTCATTCCTGAAATATTCCAGATTTAATCATTGTTAAGAGATTGAGGCCTATGCCTAATTATTCCTTCTTTGATTATTTTGAGTGTGGTTCTCTTTGCCACCCCCCACCCCATACACATGCTAATCTTTGCACTTTAGAGGAGTTAATTCTCGCGGTAGCCAAATTAGTTATTGTGACCCGAGCTACTGGCCCATAAGTGATTATTGGTTTCACTATGGCTGTACACATCCAAAGCATATTTTGGGTTGCATCTTCAGTTCTTTCCTCTAAAGTTTCTGCAGACACTCAGAACTCCTTTGGCCTTATTGATTACTTAAAATTTGTATTTATTCCAAGTTTATTGTCTAGGGTAAGGCCTAGTTATCTATCCTCCTTTGAAAATAATTGTTTTAAACTTTTTGTGTTTATGTATCCTCATTTGTCATGCCACTCTTTTAGATTTCCTTCGCTAACTATGTTTACTTTTGGAGTAACACATTTTACTGCAACCTATAATCCATACAGATTGTTTTCACCACACGTCACTTGCACCACTAATTCATTGTTTTCATAAATATCTGCATTGGTATCACTTTTCACTATCGGGAAATTCTTTTTTGTTATAACTCCTTCAGAAAACACATTTCTGTTTTGCCCTGGGACATACCATACATCTTCTATTTTACATTATATCAATTTTCCTTTAACCTATTTCTTTATATTTATTACACCAATTCCTTTCACTTCTAGTCTCTGATCATTGTCCAATTTTATGGCTATGTCACTGACCTCTTTTAAAATTTAAAAGTAGTTCTTATTTGGTGTCATATGTTTCGATGCACCATTGTTCATAATCCAACCATCATTACTACTTGTAGCCAAAGCAATATCAATTTCAGTATTTAAAATATTTCCATTTTTATTGGTTTTAGCAGTTGTATTTGATTTTCTTGGTGCTTGAGTGATGCCCTTTGGTGGTGCAGTCTCTAAAAATTTATTTAGTTTATTTCCCTTTTTCCGCAATTGTAATACGTAACTTTCGGTGTGATTCTCTGCTTTACCTCTTTCCTATTCTCAGTAAGTAGCTGTTGCTACAAATGCTTTATCCGTTTCAGTTTGATGTGTCAAACTTTACTCTTCATCCAACAACCTGACCGTTAGATTATTTATTGTTTGTTTGGTCTCTTCCATGGATAATGATGCTTATCTGAAAGCCCATAATTGGATGGAAGTGTATTCAAAATTTTGGTGATTATTGCTGTATTCCCTGAATCTTTGATTTGCTGCGCTAGCTTCTCTATCTTCGAAATGTTTTGAGGAATCGAGTGTATTGATTAAATTGCTCACGTACCAACATTTTGTTTGTTTCAGTTTTCATTTCGTAAATAGAATCTAGCTTGCCTAAAATTTCTTTAGAAGTCGCGTGATTTTCTACTAAAGAATTTTGTGTAAGCTGCATGGAGCTTGCAATATCAAGTACTTCTTTAGCCCTCATAGCATACCTTATGTGGAATATCCATTGCTGAAAGTTTTTTCTATTAACTTTCCAATCTGCACGAAGCTTCCGATTCCTTCATCTCCTATGTTGCTTGTTTTGTAATGGAATTCCTCGTTCTCCAAAGATGGCCTGCAGGCAAAGACGTAGGTACGGCGTGGATAACCCTTTTTCGAGTCCTTTCTTTAAACTGTACTGGTTTTCTGGCGGTTCTTTTGCACTTAGTGCAATTCTGGGCCCACAACCTGTTAAGGTCCGTGGTTGAAGTAACAGATAAATGTATATATAAGTACAACGAGTTTAATAAGAGTTAAGAAAAAGTACAATGCACTACAACTACACTGTTGAAAATTTTAACACTTTTTTTTACTAATTCAGGAGAGGTCCACACTCTTTTCGTGTTATTTTATCGAGAGCTATACGAGTTTAAATTTGACGAGCAAAGATAGTCAAGTATTGTCTATTGCTAAGGTGTTATTTTGTCCAACTGACACGTGGAATTATAAAATACTTCTAGTCACATTTTATTTGATCTAGACTAGACAAATTTACTAGCTGTTTAGCTAAATGAATGCGGTCTATTGGGTGATTTAATACCGTTTTTTAAACACGACCTCCTTTTAATATGCAACTCTTATCTCTTAGCCTTATAATATTCTCTTTTTAACGTTTTCTCAATTATAAATATGTAGAACCACTCATTCAAAAATTTTGGTTTCAACTAAACCAATTCTAAAATGATTTTTTGAGAACCATTATAAAATTAAGTGAATGTTTATGCTATTTGACTCAAATCTAAACAAATTACATAATACATCTTTAAGATGTTGGAATTTTTATGCACACGGGAATTAACATTTAATAACACAAGGTTACATTTTGCAGGTCAGTACACGTTTGGTGGTTTGTTTGGATATGTTAATACGGAGAATCAAACACGAAAGATACACGTGTAATGCAGGTGGTGCGTATAATGCAATACAGGGTATTAGATTAGGTGGGGTTTCTATAGTGAGTTTGTAGAATTTCTTGGTTTGTCAGTAGACCCTAGCCTGAGGTTTGACAGGCACTGCGCTGGCCTTGAGCGTAAGTTAAGCTCTGCGTACTTTGCTGTCAGGAACTTGAGAAGCATTGTTGGCATTGATGTCCTCCGCCTGTTCTATTTCTCTTATGTGGAGTCACGTCTGAGGTACGCAACAGTTTTCTGGGGATCGGCGCCGTGTGCAGAGAGAATTTTTATTTCTCAAAAGAAAGTTATTAGGTGTATGCTTGGTGCCTCAGCGAAATCATGTCGCTCTTTATTTATAACTTTGAGGATCTTACCTCTTTGGTCGTTGTATTTATTTGAAGTGCTAATGTTTTATAAGCGTAATGAAGAGCTTTTTACAAAAAACAAGGATATTTATAATAATATGGCAACGCGGTCCTGCAATAATATAAGTGTTCCTGTACATAAAACAAGCCTCTACAAGCGTAGTCTACACTTTAGATGCATAATGTATTATAACACACTGCCTTCAGATATAAAAAATGCCACACAACATTACTTTCTTATAGAAGCTTATTAAAGGCTTATATCAGTAAGTACAGCTTTTATTGTGCGGATGAGTATTTTAACGATGGGTCTCTCTAAATTTGTTATTTTATTATTTAACCTTCAATATAGATTTTAAATTTTATTGTTCCTTAACATCATGTAATTATGCTTTTAATATGTGACACTAATGTTATGTCTGTGTTCTGTCCAATATTTCATTACACTTGTGTTTGAATTTATCTGTAGGTATCATCTATGTTTATATTTTATTTTATACCACATTCTATTTGTAGTTTGGTACTTTGTATTCGGATTTAAATTGTGTGTATGTGCTTTATTAGCTGTATTTTATATTGTATTTGGACACTGTCAAAGTTTGTATATCGCAATTTTGCGACAATAAAAATATTATTATTATTATTATTATATATAATATATATAATATATATATTATATATATATATTATTATATATATATATAATAATAATAATAATAATAATTATTATTATTATTATTATTACTATTAAGCACACGCAGTCAAGTCGTCTGGCAAAGTTTTATTATTATTTTTAATATTTTCAACAGTGTACCATACAACGCAATACTCAACTAGTCGTGGGGGTGCCACCGTACAAAATCTTCTACATTTTCAATTTCAGCGGCTAGCGTTTCAACATTGATCATGCTATTCATTCAATAGAGCCTTGTGATTTCAACGGTTGGTTAAAAATTGCTAAAATTATAATTTTTGAACAAGATTTTCGTCATAAACTTACTTTCTCTGCTTTTCAGTGTATACACTCTTGTATTATATCTGCTCTTGATACGCTGCATACAATTCTTCGCTCGTCTTTCCACCAGGGTATTAACAGCAATAAATTTAATACTCGCCCGTCCCACGTAGAGAGGTGCGACCCGTTCTCCGCGCCTATGCTTTATTTAAATGCCGTCCGCATCGCTCCGACAGTATACTGACTCGCGCTAACGTAGAATTAGGTATTAAAAAGTCAATTTTCTCAAATAATAAGTTTAGTTCCAGCACGGACGCAAACCCCACATTTAGCCGGCGAGAGGAGGTGTGTTCCACGGGACGCACAAACTTTAAATATTAATAGAAAACGGCGTTTTAGGGCGTATGTATATATGTATACGATCCGGCAGACAACGGACGGCGAAAAAAACGCGCTCCGCACGGAATGGATGTAAAAAGGAGAGCGAAACGGACGAAAAACAGAGAAGAAAGAAAGAAAATAGAAGAACGGAGAGTTATTCTAATTTATGAATCGTCTCTGGGCGGTTATTATCCGTAATTCCATTTCATTATCTTAATAATATTAATAATGATGAATGGGGGGACGGCTTCGCCATTAAGTATGCATAGAATTTCGAGGTTCCATCGTGAAACTAGGCGTTTTATACCGACTCCGGATAGTTTTTGTGCGGCTTTTTATGCAAATTTAAATTAGTTTTGGTCTGCAGTGAATGTATCTACTGCTTGTTTTTAAAGTAGGGTTTTACAGCATCTCGATTATAAAATTTCGTAACAACGCAAACAAAATTTGGTCTAATTCAAACCAGGATATCATATAAGCCTTACAAATTTTTCATCGTAGTTATAATTACTTTATGTTATTGTGTATCACATTTTGTAATATATTTTAAGAATAAAGTAGTGTGAATCTCTGACGTATATTTGTACCAAAATAACGTAAAAAGAAGTATTATAATATAATAAAAAATTTACTGCGGCATGTATTTTTTTGTCAAAAGAATACGCGAAATTTATAGCTATGAAGTTAAATGTGACGTTGTTGATCGTTTTGAACTGGATTTTTTGAAATAAATTATGTTCTACCTGGACTCATGGGTATTTTAAATATATTATATTGAAAGTGTGATTAGTAAAACATGAAAACCAAAAAGCATTCAGTGACATCCGCTGTTAATAAGTGAGGGGGAGATGGCATGAAAGGGAATGAAAACTTTGAAAGGATTTAGTATATAGGGTTGGGATAAAGTACGGAACCAAGCAAATATCTTTAAAACGAAGAGGATGGTATTGACCAAACTTTGCAGATAAGTGTAAGGAAATATAATACATCTGATGTTGAGTTTATTGTTGTGACTGTACTTCCGGTTCAACCGGAAGTTCCTTCTATTTTTTTATTTATATGGAACATCCTGTATATTTTTGCAGATTATAATAGAGCTTGTTTTTGCGAATTCGATCATACTGGTTTTAGCACCATTATCTGTAAATAATGGAGAGATAGTTCGGCAAAATGTCAGTGGGGATGATACAATAAGTCCATAGATGTCGGTCGCAACCCGAAGCTTTGCCCAGCAACAAACAAACAAAAGATATTATCATCTAGTAGGTAACTGTTGACAAACTGTCAAGTTTATTTAATTCACGTCCATCAAATTACTAAATGTACGGATGAAAATGGTGCATTCAAATGAAAGAGAGCGTATTGAAATTTTAATGATGATCGGGTTTGGCGATCGCGTTAGAAATCATGAAGAAGTGTGTCACTTTTTTAATGATTTGCGTCCCGAAAGAACTCCTATAACACGTTCAGTTGTCACTAAAACACTAAAACGTTTTAATATGACTGGAACGGTTAAAAAATTCACCAAAAACAGGCAGACCACAGATCGCAATTAACGCATTTGTTAGAGAAAGCATTGCTATTGAATTAGAAGAATCACCTCAAACTTCTACCACAACTTTAGCACTAAACCATGATATAAGTCGTCGTTCTGTAGAAAAGATATTGGATCTGTCAAAGTGACGGATCCAATTTAAGCTTAAAATTTTGATGATTTTATGTAAAATAAAATTAAGAGTGAATATGAGTTAAAGAAGAATCGGATTTAGAAAGAAGAATGACTAAATTGGGAGTATCATATGAAGGAAATGATCATTTCGGCCAAAAATTATGAAAATTCTGCACTCAGGGCTGAAGGAAGAACACCATTAGGTGATTTAGTCCTTTTGGTTTATATACATCATACAATATATGTATTTGTATCTAGTTATGAGCCAATAAAGTAAATTATTATTATTATTTTATTATTATTAAAAGTTCCATCCGTATAAAATACACCTACTTCAAGAACTGTCAGATTTTGACCGACGCCTGGAGTTTTGCGAAAGAATGATGGAAATCTGTAATGCAGACGAACATTATGCAACTAATATGGTATTTTCTGACGAAGCAACTTTCTGTTTGAATGGAACAGTCAATCGCCATAATTCCAGGTACTGGTCCAATGAGAAACCTCACTGGATCCATGAAGCCCATACTCAACATCCTCAAAAGTTGAATGTCTGGATAGGATTTGCTCAAAACAGGCTTATAGGCCCATTTTTTATAGAAGGAAATTTAAGTGGGGAAAAGTATTTGGATCTACTGAGAAACCAACTATTCCTGCACTTCAACACAATGAGGAGTTACCTCAAAGTTTTTGGTTTCATCAGGATGGAGCGCCTCCCCAATATGATAGGCGAGTTAGGAACTTTTTGGGTGCTATTTTCCCAAATCGATGGATTGGACGTAGAGGATTCATAGAGTGGCCTGCACGTTCTCCAGACCTTCGTCCATTAGATTTTTATCTGTAGGGTTTTCTCAAATCTCGTGCTTACGTTAGGCGACCAACTACTTTGCAGGAGTTGAGGCAAAGAATAGTCGACGAATGTGATTTAATCCGTAGAGAAGTTTTGGAAAAGATAACTCAGAAATTTCGTAGAAGACTTGCATATTGTCAGGAAGTAAACGACGAGCATTTTGAACATTTTAAATGAGTTGGTTTATAAGATGACTACCATTTTGTTAATAATTTACAATACATAAAATTAATTGTTCTGCAAATGTGGAGTGTTCTATCTCTTCATTATTTACAGAAATGGTGCTAAAACCAATATGGTCGAATTTGCAAAAACAAGGTCTATTATAATCTGCAAAAATATACTGGGTGTTCCATTTAAATAAAAAAAAATAAAGAGAACTTCCAGTTGAACTGGAAGTACAGTCACAACAACAAAATCGAAATTAGATGCATTATATTTCGTGACACTTATTTGCAAAGTTTCATTAACATCATCCTCTCCGTTTTAAAGTTATTTGCTTGGTTCCATACTTTATCCCAACCCTGTGTAAATGAGATAAGAATTTAAACAATTACGAACAGAAATGGTAGCCTGAGTTATGTAAGTATTGAAATAAAATATGATAATAAACTTATATGTGTTTGTGGTGACATTCTGTGTGAGGTTAACAGTAAAACTCGCGGTTCGCATTTCACATTTGGCATTATTATATAAGCTTTTGCATGGAATTTCGTACGTCATAAACATGGAAACATTGAAATTTTCTGCATGAATAACAAATCTCATTTTAAATAATAACTAAACGTAAATTAATACAAAATAGAAAAAGAATATTATAAGAAACATGCATTACAATGACTGTTGTACAACGAGTGATTTAATATACTAGTATCACATCAGTCATTGTAACACTAGCATTTAGGACCTAAACACGATACGTCTAAACAGTTATATATCATAATTCTTTAATTTCTTGGATATCCAGCGCCTCCACCAATTTGTAGCAGTGCTATTGAGACTACTCGGGGGTTGTAGAGGCTGCTTATTTATAAAGACACACCGTGGGTAGGTCCTTAAGGTACCTTATTTTATTTACTTTTATTTCTCTTTTACATCTAACCTGTTCTAACTCCTATTAACAACTAATCATAATTATACTACCGCTTCGCCACCTACGGTCCTTAATCCAGTCTACGTACTGTATCTGCTGACTCTGACTCTTATGCAACTGTATTTACCTTCTTTGTATTGCTTTGTACAATATGCGACAATATACTACTGTTATAGTAAATTAATTCAATATATGTACTTGTAAATAATAGAAGGGTCCATTAGATTATGGTAAAGTTTGCTTTTCAATATTATGTGTAATAATATAATATATCTCCAAACTACGTAACTTCTTTCCCATTTAACCGACTATGGTAATATTGTGCTTATTTAAAATAGTTTTAGCATACATAATTATTAGAATTTTGTTCACATAAATGTACACGTCTGATTGCATAATCTACCAAGTCAAATATAAATTGTTTGTAACTATTATAACATTTAAATCCGAAATTTGGGCCCTACTGTTCTTGAATTCGGACCATATATTGATGCACTTGTATATTTCATTCAGATTTCATCACCCAGAGATTTTCCATTTACAAAAGAGAAATATCATTTAGTTTTTAATCAATTTTAAACAGACATTATTACTAAAAATTTAACGTTAATTATTTTGAATGACTACCAATATCAAGAATTCTTATTTGTGATTCAAATTTTAGTTAACATAACTAATTTAAATCACTGTGTCAAGTTTCAAATTTATTGATATTTGCATTATAAGTTAGTTTAACTATTGTTCAATAGATTACCTTACCGGAATTGAATAAACCGAAGCTTTTGAAATATGTTAACATATGCATTTAAATGATGGAATTTTTAATTTTTCGGGCAAGCTTTGGATATTTGGTTGAACGAAATTGTTTTTCTGTTTCGCTATACAATGAGCACTTTCTGACACTGTTTGTGTTGACATTTTGTGTGAGGTTGGCACTACAACTCGTGGTTTGATATTTCACATTTTTATATAAACTTTTGCAAGGAATTACGCATGACAAAAGAATTGTAATCATTGAAATTTCCTGCATGAATAAGAAATCCCGTTTTAAATATTAGAGAAACATGAGAAATAAAAAAAAAAACAGTATGAAAAACACGCATTACAATGACTGTTGTTGTTTAATTTCTTATTGATGCTTCACTGTTCACGGGGCGTAAATCCTATATAAACTTTTTGGTGACAGTTTTTTGATGATTATGAGGGTGTGTTAACTACTTTAATTTGTTAGACACTTAAACCCCGCACTAAGCTGAAAAATGTAAAAATCTTGTTCTGAATCTTTACTTTTAATCCTACTGACTTGACAACTGACAAATAAATCAACAACTGACTAGTATGATTTTTTTTAAACACTGAACAGTTATAGTACCCGTACATTGATACACTCGCGTGTAAACAATTACCTAACGTTTTTTTTAATTCTTTAGATGCCCGGCGCCTCCACCAATTTGTGACATTTCCACTTCAGATGTCGAGGTATTCGGGGATCTTAAGGGCAAAGAGACGCTATGTGTAGGTCCTTAAGTTACCTTATTTTACTTTTATATATCTCTTTTACACCTTACGTGCTCTAACCCTTATTAACAACTACTTCATTATAATAATACTGCTGCTTCCTCACCTACGGTCCTTAGTCCAGTCTACGTACTGTATCTGCTGACTCTAGCTTTTATGCAAGTGCATTTACATTCTTTGTATTGTAGTGCACAGTGTGTCATACTTTTGCATTGTATGATATGCAACAATATACTATTATTATAGTAAATTAATCCAATATACTGCTGTGGTCTGGCGCCCCGGTTTTCGCAAGTTCAGATTTTGTCGTGTTTACTCCGATCAGCCTTTGTCAATGTTTCGGGAGAATTTTCACAGATGTAAATGTTTATTTTTATATAAGATTTAGATTTAAGTGTTCAGTTTTTTTGGATTAATTTCAGTAATTTAAAATATCTTTTATTTACTCTTGTTGTTCTATGTTTGTTCTAGTAGTTTTCTTCGATGATTTGTGCGTTGCGTTGCACGCAGCTGTTGATATATATATACGACTGTTTAACCTTGTCACTCAGTTCCGAGATAGACGTTAGCGCGTAAGTACATGTAATTTTATATTGTTTGCTGCCATTTTGTTTTTACTTTTGATTTAAAGATTTGTATCGCTTATTTTGAATTTTATTTTGTCCATCAAGGAACTCTAGTAATAATAATTGTTATTATATTGTTGTGTACACATATTAGATGTAAGATTATTTACTATTTTTGTTCAGGAAGATATTTTAATGTAGAGTTAATTTCTTTCTTTTTCTAATTTTACTGATTTGTAATTAATTATTAATCACCTCGGGTTGGGTGAATAGAAGCATTGTGCTTGTATTTAAATTTTTCTTTTGTAAATTTACTTGAATTGTCCACGATTAATTTAGTTTGTTTTAATTTTGAAACCACGTGGATTGGTTTGTTATAAAAAGGATTATATTCTTGAACAAATTTGTTTTTTTTTTGCTTTGATATAGGATTTATCATTGTCCTATTGTAAAATTTAGAATCTCGAGCAGTTTTTGATTTTGACCAGAACCCTATGTTCACGGTTTTTTTTTCTGCAAATTATAATTAACTTGTTTTTTTTTCTCTTTAATAAATTTTTGGTTGTTAGTTAACGTCATTCAAAATACTGTTCTTTTATTTTATTAAACCTTTTCAATTTTAGGGGAATTAAGAAAGTCAGATTTCTTTCACCCACATTTTTACTTTTCGTGTTTAGATTCAAGTTGTAATTCGCGAGGGTAAACCCTGAGATTAATTGTTCTTTTGCGTCCTTTTAAATTTTTCCGTTGAGCTAGCTAATTTAATTTTTCATTTTTTAATTTTTTCATTTCGCATTTTTCAATTCAGTCAGTACACAGCAATACGTACTTGCAATTGAAAAGTCCATTATTATTTCAAAGTAGGAGTGTTCTGTGTTTTTAATAAATGATAATACCTTTGTTATTTTAAATTTTTCATTTTATTGAACAAATTAGCACAAGTTAACTTCTAGTGCATCATTAAACACACAGATATATAAATGCACTCAAAAATTAAACTGAAGCAAGTACATTTTTCAGGTTGGAGCGGGGCACAAACACAACATGCTCCTCTCGCATCTCATTTTGTATTAAATGAGAATAGAGAAACTATTCGATTCGTCCTCTTTGGCTTTTTTTAGGCGTCTTGCCGTCTACTTTCTAGAAGTAATATACTGATAAGTTAAAAAAAAATAAAGTAGATACTCTCTTATCTACTTTGGTATTTGTTTTATACTAACTAAAAACGGAAATCAGTCAATAATAATAATAATAATAATAATATAGTTTTATTCCTTCAGATTATGACATTGAAATGACATGAAAATAATAAATAAAGAAAACTAAATTAGTCAAAAATCAAAAAGAAATCACAAGGCGTACTTCAAATGACAGCATAAGCTGTCCTTGCTCTACCAGTACACCTTGAAACATTTGATAAATATATAAAGAAAGTGAAACCTAAACTACCTTACTACCTAATATTCTGCATGAGCCCCCACCACATTTAAAAGCAAGATAAAATTAAAAGCAAAAAAGTGAATATGCAGTTAAGCAGCACAAAAAAAAAGAAAAGTAAAAAAGCGTTGCGAATGGCACACGAAACAATTATCGCTCCAAAAGATATCGCTTAAATGCAGATTTGAACGCAGACACACTCAGCAATTTAAATTGATCCGGTATCTTATTATAAATCTTTGCTATTTGATAAGTGAAGGATCGCTCAAATAAAGCAGTACGATGAGTAGGGGGTGTAAGCTTACCCCTAAACCTCAAATTCAGATTGTGCACGTCAGTACGAAATGAAATTTTTTGATATAAATAAGTGGGTTCTTTATATAAAATAATTTTATGGAATGTACAAGCGCTCATAAGCAACCTACGGTCATTCATATTCAGCCATCCCACCTCAGGCAACTTGTGAGAAATTCTTTCATATTTCCTTATACCAAAAATTAAACGCAAACACGAATTTTGAACCCTCTGTATACGTGCAGAGGTATCCGCCCTCAAGCACGGTCCATATACCTCACAACAATATGATAAATGTGACAACACTAATGCTTCACAAAGGATTTTCTTCAAATTAACCGAAAAACAGTGGCGGTGTGGATATATCAGCTTTAAAGCTGCATAGGCAGATCTAATGCACCTCGAGACGTGATTATCGAATCTAAGGCTCCCATCCAAGGTTAAACCCAAATTCTTATATTCAGATAGAATTGGCACGTCTGCTCCGTTTATTTGCAACTTAATTGAATCTCTAAGGCAGTCCACATGGTTTTTGCTACCGAACAGTAAAACCACTGACTTACCCGGATTAATCATTAATGAATGATCAGCCGATATTTTGGCAACGGCAGCAAGGTCACTACTAACATTCATAATACCACTCTGACTGCTGGACAAATGAAACGCGTGAGAAAGTTGCATATCGTCCGCATACATATGTATTCTACAGTTTTTAATAACACTTGAAAAAGAGACGTATAAACTGAAAACAAAAGCGGACCCAGTATGGATCCCTGTGGAATGCCGCGCGAGACAAGCCTATAGCGGGAGCTTATATTATTTAAAGTAACACCTTGTAACCTATTATTCAAGTATGACTCAAGCAACAATACTGCAGTAGGAGATAAACCTATGTACGATAAAATTGCAACAAGCATTTCATGACTGACAGTATCAAACGCTCGACTAAAATCAAGTAAGACAAGTGTAGAAACCAAGCCAGTATCAGTACTTGAAATCAAATCATCGATTACACTTAAAAGAGTAGTGGTGCAACTATGCCCAGATCTAAATCCCGATTGACAATCAGGAATAATTTTGTAGGTAGAAAGAAACTCCTTAAGCTGCAAACAAATAACTTTTTTCCATAATTTTAGAGAAAACGGGTAAGATACTTATAGGTCGAAGATGCTTAAATTCTGAAGGATTATTAATTTTGGGAATAGGAGTAACTAAAGCTATTTTCCAAAGGTTAGGAAAAATTCCAGCTACGAGACACGAGTTTATAATGTGAACAATATATGGTAATAAGAAAGGGCAACAAAGTCTCACCATTTCAATAGTTAAAGAATCATACCCAGCTGAATTTGTTCCAATTTCATCAATTAATTTAGTTACGCAGTCTATATCCACGGTTTTAAAAGAAAAAATATTATCATGCAGTTTACCAGTGAGATAAGAGAACTTAGTAAGTGGATCACAAGTAGTATCTGGTACGCTCTCAATGAAGAAATCATTAATCCTATCAGCGTGCTGTAGGTGCTTAGGAATTCCCTGCGACTTCTGGGCAGAAATATTTAGGGATTTTAGTTTTCTCCACGCAGAACGAGCAGAGCCACCAGTAAACAAAGAAGTGAAATACGCTTTTTTCTCGCTCTTAATCGCTTGCGTAGTCAGATTTCTCAACGATTTGTAGTAATCCCAATGACGTAACTCAATCATGTATATCATTCAAATTTCAACATTTAAAAACTACCAGCTTTCAGCGTACAAAAATCAAAGTACCACCTTAGAACCTCTCTAAATCGCAGAGAGGGAACCCTCTTCTAAAATACATACATCTGTCAGGCCCGTCGCGAGTTCTTTTCGTCCGACATTTTCACCAAACAATGACCGCCTTAATTCGTTTTAATTACCGCTTTAGAGTGCGCCCTCTCGTCCAAAAAGACCCTGGAAATAAAAAGAGACCTCGTTACCGTTCCTCGCTCCTTTTTTGCCTTCTTCTATTCGCAGCTCTCCGCGTTGCCGCTTTCTCTACGCGTTCTCTTCTTCTCAAAGCGGTCCCAGTGCGCTTATGATGAATGGAGCCAATGCAAGAATAATGACCGAACGCTTAGAGCCGTACGTTCTGAATTGGAGAGGTGCCAGCCAGCTATACAGAAAGGGGACCGTAATCAACCTTCTATAGACGTCTGGTTGGTCGCTGCTGCTGATGCTTGGTCGACTGGTGCAGTAGTGCCAACCGCGCCACGCCACTTGCGACGAGTACCTGCTCTGGAAGGGTCCTTTTCTATCTCGTTACGGGTAATATACAGAGCTGAAAATAATTACATGTTATTATAATACGTTCCTTTTGTAATGTGAATGAAGTACACGAGAAGAAGAAATAATAATTATAATTTTGACTTCAGGGTTCGTTTTTAAGACCAATTTCTTTTCTACTAAGTAGTAACTGAAAATTTTAAAGGCACTATTTCTCAATGTTAAAATGGCATTCGAAAAAAAAGTATAATTTGTTCTTCTGTGACGTGCAACGTGGTATTGCTACAGTGTTAATGACTGACTAAAAAAAAATCTTTTTACATTTACTGTAGTGGGCAAGTATTAATCTTACTATTATAGAAATTAGACTAGTTAGTAAACCGCATGGAAACAGTGGCATACTTAGGTGGTAGATAGTACTGTTGGAATCATCTATCTTTTGTATTAGGATGTTGTTGATTGGTATTTGTTGAACACGTGTTGGGTAGTTGGATATTGTTGAACACCGTTGTATTTGTAGTTACATGTTACGATGATTTTACGTGTTTCACAGGTTGTTTTATTCAAATTGCTAAGCGTTTGCCACTTATATATGGCGGGAACAAGCATTCCTAAGACGCAATGGGTAAATCAATATTTAAAAATGTACAATTAAAAAGTAAAAGTATTACCACCAGAACTGTAGCAAGAGCCTGAATATAAATCTGCTTTAAAAATAAATCTATTGGAATCTATAAATCTTCATTTTTTGAAACTGCAAACAGCGATAATAGACAATAAAAAAAACATTCCGGGACACAATTCTACATCAGATATTTCAGATAAAATTGCTAAATAAATTACTAGCAATTTAAAAAAAAAAAATGTATTGATGTGAGCTGCGGCAAGAATAAAGCAATAATGGAGATACCTACAATTTTAGTTGTTCAGGCACTAGACGACAGATGGCGCTATATATATATATATATATATATATATATATATATATATATATATATATATATATATATATATATATATGTATATATGTCATGGTATTTCCACGCCGTCAAACATTTAGAAACTAAGATTATCAGTAGCCTTTTGACCTGGTTATGTGTCAAAATTAATATTGACAATTTAATGTTCACAATTTTTCGCATCTAGTAAGGAAACTCACCCTATAATAATTTGTTGATTGTTTTGTTTTAATTATGATAAAAATTTGTCAATTGAGGGATGTGAGAATATAAAAAAAAGTGTAAATAAAATATTGATTATCCGGGCAAAGATTTGTATTACTGGGGATAATATAACATTATTATTGGCGCATACAATGTGTGGGGCAAACTTACCAGCTAAATGGAAATGGACCAGACGAATATGTCGTTAAAGAATTTTTTTTAGAATGTATATGCAGGATAAACAGGAAGAGAGAGAAGATATAGCTCAGTTAATAGTGGAGGTGGGGCAAATGAGAGAAGAGATTAAATCAAGTTTTGAACCTAAGGGAATCATATCCAATGGATTAAAAAGCAAAGATGAAATTGCAATAGAAGAGAACGGAACACTAGAGGAAGAACAATTCGAAAGAAGGCATAGATTTGCTCAGAAAAATAAGGAACCTTTTAAGGAAAATGGCGCTGACAGTGAAAATGATGAAGAGGCAAATACTAATAGTGAAAAAGGCGATTATTATTATGGAGAAGATTTCACATTGGAAATTGATTTATCCAATTTAAAACAGAATGGTACCGATTTGAACAGTGAAAATGTGTTAAATAAGGTAGGAGTAAAAGACGTTGGTGCAGAAAACTTTAAAGGGAAAAAGGATGACGACAGTGAAAAAATTTTTAATGACCTGTTGAAACCTAAAGAAATAACGATTGAAGTTAAAGAATTATTATTTCAAACACAAATACAAAAAACAGAATGGGATGTTATAACTTCGAAAAAGAAAAAAAAAATGGATGGTAATGAAGTTTTTTTTGAAAGAAGTTAAATAGTTCATAATTTAAAGTTAATTACGTCGACATTGTTCACTTACGAATTGGGGAAGAAAAATTAAAATTTGAAAATTTTATTAAGAAAATTTGTTAAATTTTTATTTTGGGGGATAAATGTCATGGTATTTCCACGCCGCCAAGTATTTAGAAATTAAGATTATCAGTAACCTTTTGACCTGGTTATTTAATGTTCACAATTTTTCGTATCTAGTAAGTGAACTCACCCTACAATAATTTGTTGATTGTTTTGTTTTAATTATGATGAAAATTTGTCAATTGGGGGATGTGAGAATGTAAAAAAAAGTGTAAATAAAGTATTGATTATCCGGGCAAAGATTTGTATTACTGGGGATAATATAACAATATATATATATAAATATTATTTATTTTCTACATTCAAAAAATATAATAATATAATAATATAATGACCTAGGAAAAGTAAGCCATAAGGAGCGGCATATCCTAGAATTTTCTTCTTTGGCGGGAAATACAAAGGTCAAATTCTGTAAATATAATGAGTGTGTTAAAGAAAGGTACTTTTTTTTTCTGAAACTGCAAACAACGACAGTAGACAATAAAACATATTCCTCGACTCAATCCCATATCGGTGCTATAAAGAAAAATATTAACATCTAACTTACGTCGTTCAGATGAAATGAAATTGCTGAACAAATTAATGACAACTCGTTAAAAAAATAGGCATGGATGTGAACCGCAGTAAGAATAAAGAGAAACCTTCAAATTTCAAACGTTTATGGCCCTATATCTATAAACTTTATTTATTTTGTACACTCAACGCAAAAAATAATAACATAGAGAAAATCAGCTATAAGAAAAGATATATCTTCTTTACAATTTACATACAATAACGTATGTGTAGATTCCAAAAATTAATTCGATTTGAATAACTTACTATTTAATTGGCTTGCCGTGCAGCATTAAGAAATTCTTTAGAAATACAGATATAAAGAATTATAAGAAATACATTTATTGAATCCGTTACTTGTATTAAAAAAAAAATAAGGTTTAGTTTTGTAAGAATTTCTTAATACGAATGTATAAAATATTCTATCAGACATCAATGTCAAATGGTCACATGTATTAAAATCCCATAAAGGGAACAAACCGAATTACGTTTTTTTTAAATTTTTGGATAAGGTACTAATGTAAGGAATGCGATTGAACTATATAATTAAAGTCAACTAAGATATGAAAAAGAAATAAATAAATACGAACAGTTGATTGAGTTAAAATTTTAATGCAAACAAGGAAATTAAAAACCAAAAATATTTTTATATTTAATCCTTTGGCGGAAACTACAAAGGCCAAATACCTAAGTAGATATAATGTATTAGAAACTCTATACAGGCAATTTTGTGCGTACTTTATTTTTAATAGCAGTTGGTTGTACGTATATTATCTGACATTTTAATGAATTTACGTTAATGTATTTAACAACATATAATGCAGATTTTGACATTTTATTAAATTCTAGAAGCTTACTTCAATTGAAAAATCTTCTATTTTATATCGTACGTCTACACGAAATATCGATAGTTTTAATATTCAGGTAGTAAACCCATTAGCGCCCAGGATTCTTTTTGGATTTTTTTATTCATGTAAAACATAATATGATACCCACTGGGCTCTGGTTAATGTGCATCTTTATCTAACTCTTGTTGCTAAAAAGATCAGGAGGGTAAAGTTACGTAGTGTTCAGAAAAATAAATTTTCCGGAAATAAAGACCGTAATGTCGTGTTTAGCATCTCTTTCTTAACATAATTTCATTAAAAATACATATGGTAATATAGTACAGTGAACGTAGCACTCAAGATAACATTGTGGCTATTTATTTTTCTGTCGTGCCAATATATATTAATTAATTTGCTTTTTGTTTATTTATTAAACGATAACTTTCTCCAACTAAATTTCGAAATAAGAAGATAGTATATCCGACATAAGCACTAGAATAAAGATTAGAAACAAAAAAAATACTAATCAAAAGTTTGTCCTTTGTAAATATCTACCTAAAAGTTTAGTGAATATCCAATTTTTTATTTATTTTCTTTGTACAATCAGAACTATGTATCTACGACCCTATAATTATCCAAAGCACTGTATACACCATTCAAGGAGGGGTGCCAAAACTTCCACGGTAATTACACATAAGCGCACCGGAGGGTATGTCAGCATATGTGTATATAATGGCCTCGGCTGCGAATCTAGATGAAGCTTGGGTCATGGGGCTTTCGTGTTTTGGAAAGCAGAATTCCCAGACCAGCAAGTATTCATCTGTCGCGGCATAAATGTAGGTTACACAATGCGCTTTTTTAATAACTAAATTTAAAGCGCCAGAATGAATGGATCATCTGACAAAGGGAATGCATAAGCGACCCTCATGAGTATAGGTTCGTACATATTTTGAATGCGTTTTTGTAAATTCATATGAATAATTACGTCCGTAAGTCTTTGTGCGTTTGTATGACCGGAGAATCTATTCATTCAGGTCGGCGGCAGATACCTATATAGGTATAAGGATTTAAGTTATTAATTATTACAGTTCTTAAATTAAATTAGAAGAGAAGCTTGCGAACTCTAAATCGCAGATTATAGTGAAACTTTGTGTCCAAACTAAATATTTGAAACTGTAAAAATCCTTGAAATAACATCTCTATTTTAGCGCCTGCCTTAGTCGAATGCCTTGCGAGGGGTCAATTAGCGCGAGGGGCCGCGAGTTCGAATATCGCTCTGGTCAGTTGCGATAACCGGTTTTTTTTCGGGACCGCAATAATGATTAGGAGAGAGATTTGGTTCTGCGTGAGTGCCTGACAAGCAGTAAATTGCGTTTTAAATGAATCGATCTGCACATATGTACATGTGTCAGCCCATATTGATTATTTAAAGCAACTCAACTGAATAATTTTCTTAGTAAGCCTATCTAGATCATGTATCCATATCAGATCTCAGATATTTTCATGCTATGTAAACTTAAGAGTGAAAGATATCAGCTGACGAACTGCACATTCCAAGATAGACTTCTCCTCGATCCGTTTCAATATGTAAATCTATAAAACTGACTTTTTTTGCATTGCCAGGAGTTCGGAGTAAGATGGGAGAAAACGCCCTCTTCCATTCTTACCCCGAACTCCTCGTATGATTTTGCCTTGGGCTCTTTTACTTGTATTTTCAACTTATTTCTTTACCTTTTATATAGGTTGTAATCTTCCGAATTTTTATTATTTCCCAGATAATGTTTCCACAATATTTTCTTCTTTTTTGCCTCAAGAAAAAGTATACTTTTAAAATCCGCCTCGAAAGATGGCAAAAATAGTTCAAGTGTGATCAAAATCATACGTTGTATGCACTACTCTAAATGTCTGTAAACAATCAGAAAAATAAGAGCGCTATAGGTTTGTGATTTGACATCAATATATGAAAACATTCCATTGGGCATTAATATCAACTTTCTATAATTTAATGCGTTAAACGTTTACAATTTCTCCGCGAATATACAACGGGTTAAACACATTGTGTTGAGACAGAACATCATCATCAGGAAATCATTAGATATGCAAAAAAAAATCTATGTTAAGCTAAATTAAATCAACTTATAGTTTTGGACACAGTTTTTCTTAATAATAACAAAGGTTTATAATTAGGGAAATAGTACTAAATATATTTCTTTTCAAAAATAAACACTTGCAATAATAATATAAACTGCCTTGAGACAAGAGTCATATATATATACCTAAGTCTATCTAATCTAAATCTGCCTTTTCTTCAGATATCTATTTTATATGTGACTAGTTACTTATACTATTACTATATACTATTACTTACTATTTTTCTATCAGTTGTGGATATGTTACCCAGGTGGGGGCACGTCTTGTGTCTCCCAAATCACTAACTTGTATATTATTAGTCTTTTACGTTGTTAAAGATTGAATTTAAGTTTAATTTTTTAATTATTCAATGTATTACATGCATTTATATTAATAAAACAGTATGAATATCAAAACATTTACACACAACTTACTGTTTACCAATACATCAAGACATTTTAAAGAGTATAAGAGTCTTACCCAAGGTGAGTATATTTATTTGGAATGTTTAAATCAAATATTAACTACTATCCAGTATATTTTGGATGTTTAAATTCTCAAAATAACTTTTAAATATCCCGGCATCATAAGACAGAAAAACCACCAGCCACGTCTATCAACTTATACCTTATAAAATTTTAATTTCAACGGTCAGTTTGCAAATATGAAAAGTAACCTCAAAGTTTTCGAAATGTTGACTACTTATTTACACAAAAACTTAAATATTAATCAGACAAAATACCTCCAGCATCAGCTTGCATACACCCAAATATACTTCAGAATGGAGTTTCCTCGTAGTGACAATCCAAAAATGTTGTAGAAAAGGATCCACATCAGGGAAAAATCTCCTTCAAAGCATCCAAAGTGTATCAATATACTCAAGATAGTACAGACATGTATAATTTCACAAAAGAAAAGGTATCAATGTATGTTAATATAGCAAATTTCTTCTAATATTAAAAAATCTTCTTTTATATATTTTTAGGCCTTAATTGTTTTATTACTTTTGTCAGGTTTAAGTACCATTAGGTGGTGATTTTGTTTAAATAAAAAAAAATTACTGTTTGTTTTAAATTACTAAGTATACTGTTAGTTATTTGGTGGTTTTCCTTGTTATTAAATGAGTTTTTAAAATTGGTTATTACATTACAATTTTTTTTTTCTAATTTTATTTTTAGGAGTTTCACCAACATTCTGTATACCATTTTCAGTATTGTTAATGACAGAATCTATGCCAATAATCAAATAATCTTCTTCGGTAATACTTTTTTTGACAAAGATGAAGTCATCACTATAATAATTAGAAAAGTTTAAAAAAAAACAATTTATTTTTATAAAACGATGATAATACTCACTACATTATTGTTGTAGAGACAGTATAAATATGACAAATTCATAATAGCTTAAAAGACGACTAGAAAACATTACAATAACAGCACAAACAAAATCTAACCGTGATACTGCACGGAGCAACAAATAGATATTAACTTAAACGACAAACATTCCCATAGTTAAAAACCATCAGCAACAGGAAAAAATGTTTTTACAATGATTATATTTATTGTAATATGAAATTTAAAAATATACAAGTACATTTGGATTAGATAAGTTATAATAAGAAAGAAACAACAATTATTTAAAATTTAAATAGCTGCACTCTCTCCTGTCTCCCGGTCATTGTGCTAGGTATCAGCTGTATAGTGTTCCTACCTGTCTATAAACACATATAAAATAATAAATAATGTATTTCTCTTAAGTATAAAGTATTATTTGAACCCACATTCACAAGGAACACACACACTTTCACACATACATAATTTTTTAAACAATCTGTCGTAGTTTCGGTTTACAATAAATAACACATAGACACGTTTTGCATATGTTAAATCATTTGTATTGCTTTCATTTTGAAATAGTTTTTCTTCTATTCTAATGTATTTTAAATTTATATTGAATTATTATATATAAATGTTGTTGTCCACGTAATTTATTATTCATGTTTGGTGTTTTTATAACTTAATGTTAGACAATTTTACCTATTGACGTGTAAGTAAACTTTTAATGCATAATTTTTTAAAATGTCATTTGTTATTGTTAACTTATATTATTTACATCTACTAGTTTTAATTTTATCAGCTTTATATTTTAATTACACAATTATTTATGCTAATCAATTGATCAATTTGCATTTCCAGTGATCTGAAGATGGCTGTTAAAAGCCGAAACTAGTAATCATATATTAAACTGCTGTATGAATGAAAGAACGAGTTTATTTACTCTTATTTAACCTTTCAATTTATATCGTTCATTGGATACTTAGAATATAACAAAATTTATACTTGCCCAAAGAAAAACATTGGCTACTTGAATCTAGAATATGGTAGCTGCAAAATAAAAAAAAAGTATACTTGTTGAGACAATAGTACTTGCGTTGGTATTAATAATTAAAATCTAAAATGCGTTACAACGTGCCCTGGTCTCATCTATTCTTTCTCCATCTTTTTGCGTAATTTCAATTACACAAATTGCTGAAAATAGGCAACCGACGACACACTATCCAATACTCTTAACACATTTAAATATCTAAGTAACTCAACACAAATTAATGTAAATACCGAACACCAAATGGCTACAGACAGATTTGTTTCACGTAAGTCTATTCAACCTTTTGTTCTTCGCCTTCCTAAAACTAGCGTGAATCCGAGTGAAGTTTAGAGGTTTGCGTGTATATTTTAATTGCATGGGTGGACAAATTTATTTCGGCCTCGTCTAGAATTACACGTTCCCTACTCCATCCATAATTCGCCGAGCAGAACAATAGACCATCAGATTACCTGGGGACGAGGGGTCGAGTAGAGGAGGAACACGCGAATAAAGAACGGATATGGATGACCCGACTTATGTATGTATATGCTGACTACAACGTATAGGTACATGAACATCTATACGCCGAAGAAGAATACAACGGGCACATACGAGAAACAATGGTACATGGGGCCCTTTCAGCCGTGCTGAAGATCGATCTTAGATAACGCGTGGAAGGCTCGAGCCTCGGTAGATTAGATGTACGCGTCTAGGTAGGTTATGTATGGCGTGACGTACCTGCCTATCTCTATTCTACGTATTGTGTATTGAGCATATCTGGCATTCTTGGGGTTCGATTTTCGTTCAATGATGGGTTAATAATACATTCACGCTTTGTCAGTTCTAAATGTGTCCATGATTGCATCTGAAACCTTTGTTATAGATCGTCAGCTTGATAAAACTTTTCATGTTTTGTAGTTAAAGGTTGGTATACATTATGAAACATACTGACTGTTTTACTGAGCTTACTTTTTGAATTTTTCAAACATACATTCTTAGGGAATCTAAGCTTACTAGTTATTGAGAATAGCTTCATAACACCTCTGCTGTTTTAAATATTTTTGTTAGTGTACACTCATGATTTTTTGCATAAATATTTCTTTATTTATCTTTTAATAACATATTGTTATGGTACATACATAAGATGAACCACGAACCATAGTAGATGTAATTATTATTTTATGTACACACCTGTTTGTAAATCCAGTATATAATTTGGTGTTAATTAATTTGCATCGTAGTCGTGGTAATTAGTTGTATAAATCTATCGTCTAGTAACTGTATGGTTTCAAAATAAGTTTCCTAGGTTTCGGCAATACTTCAAAGGGGTTGGAGATTTAATGTAGTTCATATTAAATAAATGAAGTGGGGCCCATGGAGACGAAGCGGTTGTTGATAAAAAAAAACCTTAATTATGGATGATATAGAATATCAAAATAAAATATATTTTCTCTTAAATGGCCAAAATACTTATTCAAAAATTAAAAAGGATCCCGCCAATTATTACCAAAAGAAAATCAATAATGACTTAATTAAGAAATGGGAATCCCAAAATTTGATTTCACCCCCATTGCAAAAAAATTAAAAACCAACAACGTCTTGCCACCGAAAACTTACGGATAACCAAAATTGCATAAAGATAGCATTCCACTAAGACCCATAGTATCCTATATTCAAAGCCCCCTTTATGAACTTTCAAATTTTTTTAACTATATCAATTATCAACGTTATAAATCAAAATGACCAAATGGCTAATGATAAGAAAACCAACGGGTAAAAAACTCAATCAAAGTCTGCATGTAATTACTGGCTAACATGTTTCGGTTAACTAGCTATCTTCAGAGCCTTTTAAAAGCAAAATGATTATTACTTAAAAAATTTATTGGAGGCATTTCTAGTGTTATTGCTCAACTAGTTTTAGAAGATCTAGAAACAACTATTGTTCCAACTCTAAATTATAGCGTAAAGTTTTTTAAGTGCTATGTTGATGATTGCCTTATCATTCTACCAAAAAATCACATTAATAATATTTTAAGTTCTTTCAACCAATATCATCCTAAACTTAATTTTACTTTGGAAATAATAAACGATAATAAAATCATTTGCTTAGAAATTACATTAATTAGAAATAGTAATCACATTAATACCTTATGGTACCAAAAACCTCTGCTTTGATAGATAGAGGTATTAGTTTAACCAGCCCATAGCCTAATAGCAAAGCTATCTTCATAGCTGGTATTGATGATGATAGCTTTGCTATTGAAACGTACTGCTGTGGCAACCCGCGTTACCGCTGAGTGTATTTTAAATTACCTAATTTGTCTTGATTTTCCGTCCGTTTTGCTGAATCATTGTATCGAAAAATTTCCACAATAATGCTTAAGTTTGTATAAATTTTAGTTAATGAGTTAATTGTTTGATTTATTTAATTTAGTGTTAAGTTTTTTTTAAATTAATTTCACTCTTTAAGATGTCTATTGTTTGTCATGTATAGTTAATGTTTATTCTGGTAGATTTTGTCGGTGATTTGTGCGGCTGCGTTGTACGTAGTCGAGAGTAGGATTTTTGTAAGAATACGATTGTAGAAGTAGGTTCTAGAGTTCCTTGGTTGACTTGAGCGTGAGTACTTGTATTTTTAAATCATTGCTGCCATTTTTATATTTCATTTTGATTTCGTAATTTTAATTCGTATTTATTGTCTTTTATTTAATCCATCAAGGAATTCGCTTAATAATAATTGTTATTATATTGATGTGTACACATTTTAGGTATAAGATCATTTATTATTTTCGTGCAGGAAGATAGATTTTAGTTTTAATTCTCTCATTATAGTTTTAAGATTTAATTTTTCCGTTTTTCCATTTTACTGTTTCGTTTTTAATTATCAATCACCTCGGGTTGGGTGAATAGAAGCTTTGTGCTTGCATTTAAATTTTCCTTTTGTTATTGACTAGAAATTGTGCACGTTTAATTTAGTTTGTATTAATTTGAAACCACGTGGATTGATTTGAAAGATATTGGATTATCTTCCTGAATAACCAAATCTTTTGCTTTGATATAGGAAATAGCATTGTCCTATTGTAATTTAGAATCACAGTTTTTAAATTTAGGCCAGAACCCTCTGTTCACGGTTTTTTTTTCTGCAATTTTGTAATTAACTTTTTTTTCCTTTTTTTTATATTAAATTTTGATTGTTAATTAACGTCATTGGGTTAAAAATGCTGTTCTTTTATTTTTAATTAAACCTTTTCAACTTTTGGGGTTATTAAGAAAGTCAGATTTCTTTCACCCACAATTTACTTATCGTGATTAGTTTTGATTTGTGAGGGTAACTCTGAGATTAATTGTTCTTTTGCACCCTTTAAAATTGTATCGGTTGAGCTAGCTAATTTAATTTTCTTTTTCCTTGTTATATTTCATTTTGCATTTTCAATTCAGTCAGTACGCAGCAGTACGTCCAGCGATTTGTGGTGAGGGGTCTAGAAGAAGTTTGCAGTAAACACTGAACAGTTCAGTATTTCTACTGATGATGATAGCTTTGCTATTGAAACGTACGTCCAGTTTAGTGCAATGATTGTCCCTTAAGTAAATATCTGTTTGCCTTGCTCCGTGCAGTATCACGGTTAGATTTTAACTTGTTGGTAGTGTTATTGTAATGTCTTCTACTCGGTTTTTAAGCTATTATGAAATTGTCATATTAATATTGTCTCTAGAACAATAATGTAGTAAGTATTATCATGGTTTTATAAAAATAACTTGTTTTTTTTTTTAAACTTTTGTAATTATTCTAGTGCCGAGTTTTACTATTAATAAAAAAATACTGAAGAAGACATAGGCATAGTCGAAACGTATATTAATCCATTAGCAAGTGAACATGATGTATATTTCACTATATAAACTCAATTAAATGGCAAGCCAAGATATCCACAAAAACTGCATTTTCTTAATGTGAATTACTGCTTTACACATAGAGCTATTACGTTCACAGTTAGAAAACCACTGCTAAACAGTGTCTTTCGTACGTGTCGTCTACGTTGCGACGATGTTACAACTTACCCCGGGTTAAAATGCGTTCATTACTTTTTTTTAACGGATCTCGGCGAAATGAATTATAGTTTATAGGTAAAAATCAACCAGTTGTTTTTTTACGTTATTCAAGTAACTTTATCCGTTTTCAAGATATTTGACCTGGCAGTTTCAAATGACACTGTATACATCCTGTATAATTTTACTTTTCTGGTAATCTAAAGCAGATGTTCGTTGTTTAAGTCTGTATGTGATTCATTTCATCATTCAGTACCAGCCAGTTTTTCGCAATATTTAGTTCATTATGTTCCCTAACACCGACCGTACCTTAAAAGCAGTCGAAAATACTGGAAGCATTTGCCAGATTATCTTTGAAAAAAACACGCGCCAACCGTCGTGTCCGCATACAGCATAATGGGGCATTGCAATTCTACCGTCCTACCGCTACTAATGGGCGACACGCAGAGTTGCAATTTGGACGAATTCTGCAAGGGGCCATTATCGGTCGGGGGGCGGACCCCGACGGTCGTTAAAATTATTAACGATTCCGCTTAGACTGTGCCCCGCAGGAAATCAGTCTGTTTCGGTTCCTTCCATACTACTCGCAATCATTCTCCTTTTTGATTATTACCCTTAATTTGGTATAATGTGTTTGTGCGCTCCTGTTGTACGTAGATTTTATAACAAAAATAGTTTTATTTTTAATAAAACTAGATTCTGATATATTTAATGATTATAACTTTAAACGATCGAAATTGCCTTACTAAAGTATTAAGCTCTTTTTTCATTCCATCTACGCACGCCAAATAAACAACACAAGAATTTCGAGATGATATTACGAGCGCAAAGTACATTTTATTTCAACAGATGCTCCGAAATTGCCCGGGCGAACCCGGTCATAAATACTACCGTGGCAGTAAATATGACGTACGGCTTGCTAGCCACCCGTTCCTAGCGGCGTTAACGGCCATAGCCTACCCTATCTCGAACGTTTAATGAGAATTTTAGATAGGTAATCATGGCATACGCTAACTGAATAAGTGCCACGTCAAGATTTAGAGTCGATGTCCTGACGACTATAAAGAAGAAAGAATGTGAAATGAAATAATAAAAAGAAAAATAGATATACTGTACATGTTGATTGCTATAGAGTCATTTTAAAAAAGTTTTAAAACATAATAAAGGAGTCATTGTAAGAAAGCGTGCATATGTAGTTCCAAACTCTGCAGGTTCACATTTTAATTTGTTAAAAAAATGATTATTAATTTGGACCATACTAGATCGAAATGCTGTTTTTATAATTATAATATATTATTGTGATTTTCCCGGCTAATGCTTTAACAAGCAAAAGAAAAATAAATAAATAACTCTCTAAATAGATCTGCCTTTTCTTTGCAGATACCTTCCTACAATGATAGACACAATACGAACTTAATCCACTAGATGGCTATAAAATCCCGTATATGTCCAAGATATCTAAAATTTACCACTACAGATCATGCGCACTAATGATCCCCCTTCTTACTAACCCATGAGTAGTTTATTTTTTTACAGTTATGAACCCGCTGTGCTGACGGCTGTACGCCTCGATTCTCCTAAATCACTAACTTGTTTATTATTATGCCTTTACTTTGATAAATACTGAATTTATAATTTAATTCTTAATAATTCAATGTATCAAATGGACTTTCGTTAATAAAACAGTGTAATCATTAAAAAGATGGTATATTTATTATTAAGTTTAATATCAAAGACATATAAATAGCATGAGAATCTTACTCTCAAGGTGAGTATAGTTATTAGGAATATTCAAACAAGTATTATCAATTATCCAGTATAATTTAGATTCTTTTATTCAAATATGAACTTTTAAAATCTGCCGCGCTATCATAAGAGAATAGAAAACTACCAACCACGTTTGCCAACTTATAAAAGTTCAGAATTTTAATCTCATACGAACTAATAATAACCTCAACATATTATAGACGTTATAAATTCATTTATACAAAAAATTTAAACAATGTTTTGATCAGATACCTCGTTTATCGGTTTAGACAAACGCCAGAGTTCTTCCAAATGTGATTTCCTTGTAGTGACAATCCAGATTCGCTCGTATATTCAGCTAAAAGGGCCAGACCAGGAGAATAACATCGGTAGCAGGAAAATTCAGGAAACAGACCTCCTTCGTTACATTCAGGATGTATGATTAGACTCGGAACAGCAAACACATGCATACTCCCTTGTAGTAGATACAGCAAAATTTCTTATAATGTCGAACAATCCTCACGTTTCTTCTGTATATTTCCAGAATAGAGTAATTACATGAATTTACATAGAAGACCCCCTTCAATACCAGACGTAAGACAGGAAAAACCACTTAATTCATAAAAAAATCTAAATCTTTCTACCAGCTTTTTTATCAACAACCTCGTCACCAAGGATTTTCATCATTTTCTCACAACGAACTACTTTAGGTCACTACCCCATTCAAGTCAAGTGAACACCTAGGATACCAGGATATCGTACAGTTGCCAGAGGATAAATTATATTCAATTCCATGAGTACGAATACGAGCTAACCCAAATTATACTAGACTTACAAACAGGTGTGTACATAAAATAATAATTACATTTCAATATGGTTGGTGGTTTCCCTCTTATGAAACACAGCAATATATGTACTATGAAGTGTAATTTATTTATTGGTTCAAGCTTACCTGGTATATTTTGTATAATATTTTGTTCCGAGAGATTTATCATTCTTCGGGATATTTATATTCAATTAGTTTAATGAGCATTCTTCCTATAGCCACGACAAAGGACCGTTGTTCGTTAGCTCCCCTAATAATTTTATCGCACACATTCAGAAATATCCCAGTTCAACAATTTTTTTACCTGAAAGTAGCGATAATCACTTGTATAGTATATTAAAGGACGAAAGAACGATATCTGGATCAAAATCACTTACCTTGACTGTATGCAAATTGGAACTTATTCCGCGTTTTTCAAATTGTGACTTTTCGACAGTGCGGCCACTGTGTAAACTGTACAAACTCCCGTTTATCTGTTTAGAAGGGATAAGTATTTGTCGACAAATCAAATGATGGTCGACAGAAAAGTGTTGTGTAAAGAAATAGCCGATTATCAATGAAAACACAGTTATTCTTAAGTAAAATTTAACTCGTATAGTGTAAAAAAATAAATGTGAATTATTAAATACAACATTTAAATTAAAATTAGACTCTTAACAGGTATTTTAATTCTTTTACAATCTCCGTACAACTTAGCTATAAATTCTCTATATAAACTTTAAATTGCGTAAAAACATGATAGAATCCGACTTTTAAGATACAGGTTTGAATTCAAACTTTTAAATTTTCAGGGTAGATCTGTTTTTTTCAAGAATTTTGTATTAATAGTTTAACGATAAATAGATTCATCATTGACGAGTAATAAACTAAGTAAACATAACCAATTCTGCTTTATAGAGTGAAATGGTTCTGATTATTATATTGTTCTTTAACAGTTTTATATCATTTTAGATATGAATTCTGAGCTCTTAATTAACACATGTGTTATAAAGAAAAGTGTATCGGCCTTTTTATACCGTGGAATTCCTCTTTGATGGTGGAATCTTCAAAATATCCTGTTGTCTGGTCCCTCTGAAATGATGGTGACAACTCCTAGTTTCTATCTTCACTTTCCTGGACTTGAAAATGTTTCGCTGGATGATTTTCTTTCTTACAGAAATATTTGAATTGAGATTTTCGCATCAATACCCTCGGTAAGATATTCTTGCTTTTTTAAATTTTCACTTTAATTATTATAACGGTACTTTCGTGACTAACTATTTTCTTTTAAATTTCTGGTAACTGTTTCTTTGTCTTGTGAGAAATCTTTTTATTTCGCCGGAAATTTATTTTTTCAAGGGAACATTTCAAAACATACCCCTTTTTCTTTCTTACACACGCGTGTGTTTTTAATTTTCATTTTTTTTTTCCTAGATAAACCTTTCTTTCTCTTCAGGTAATGGCTTTTCAAAATCTTCGATTGAAACTCAAATAAATTAAGAATCTCATTTGACACTGATTACAAGATTTCTTTTGCAGAGTTAAAATCTTCTGTGTTTTTTGCCGAATAGCATGTCCGCTTAGTTTGACAATCCTTTTGTATTAAAA